>JAOWBP010052511.1:0-12860 GCA_028571105.1 Tragopan temminckii
GAGGCATTCAAGGCCAGGCTGCATGTGGCTCTGGGCAGCCTGGTCTGGTGGTTGGTGACCCTGCACATAGCAGGGGAGTTGAAACTAGTTAATCATTGTGGTCCTTTTCAACCCAGGCCATTCTATGATTCTATGGTTTTTGTTATACTTCAATCTTTCCAAGATTGACACAGTCCTCAAACATTACGAGAGGTACTACAAATTACCTGATCAATTATTATTGTCTGCAATAATGCTGAAACTCAAAAGCCTGTTTTCTTTTGAAGTACCTAGCTTTCTTCAGAACAGGAATTTCCTCTGAAGATTTAAAAGATACTTTTTCTGGTAATAGACACTTTTAATGTGTTAGCCCAAGTTATTGTAATAAATAGGAGCTGTGTTACCTCCAAAGCTGACTGGCTGATTTGAACCGTGTTTGAAATCTGTATTGAATTTCACTAAGAAAATAGAAATTGGATATCCCTGGATTTGACTTTCACCTCTGTCTTGATTGTTTCCCCTCTGCTCTGTAATAATTTTGAGTCTTCCATAAGAAAATGCTGGTGTCTTGCAACGCTGCTGCTTAGTGATGACATGAAGCTGATGAAAATAGCCACCATCGGTCTTCACTGACCTCATTTTAAGTGCTTTGATATGAAGAATTTTTGGTCTTTGTCTTTGTTGCCTGTTTGTAATTTTTAGGCCTGTTTGTTCTAAAGGAAGTTCTCTAAAAGACAGTTCTAGCAGTGGTGGTTGCCAAGTGCTATTCTTTTTAACATTAAATACTTTTTTTGTGAAAGATCTTAAAGAGCGGCTGTGTTCCCATTAAAACGATAGTCCTCTGAGAACAAATTAAGTAGTTCTAGCCCTTGGTAGATACTACTTAAGTATATTTATGAATACTTCTGCAGATTTAGTAATCTGTGCCACTAAGAATGCTCTTTCAGAAGTCACTGGACAAAAGAGTGGTTTGCTTTATGGTTTGGAAGCTGATACACTCTTGGCTCCATTGCTATAAGCTTGAATTTTCATTCAGGCTCCAATTCTTATCCCTGTTAAGATTTCAGCGTTACTTGAAAATGCTTATTACATAACAATGAAATATTTCTGTTTGTTTATTGTTGCTAATTCCATTTTCAAGCAGAAATATATGATTTAAAAATTTTATTATGTTTTTCTTGTTTGACTTGCAGACAGATGCCAGCAGTAAAGCTATATTCTCAAAAGTGATGGTAATAACAAGTAAGTCAATTGAAGCAGAATTACATACTGTAGAAAGTATTCTTGAAGCTTATCACTTGACATTTTGGCTACTTTTCTAACTGTTGTAGATTAATTTTAAATGTAGATGACATAGTGTTATTGTGTCCTTTAGCATTTATTATGTATTAACTGATGTTGATTAACCTACTAAATTAGATATTGCCTTACCTGTTTTTGAGATCCGATTACTGTAAGTGTTGTTGGAAGAATGAAAAAGGGTTTGGGTTTTGGTAGTTGGGGAGGCACTTTGGAAATGGAATAACTTCTGTAAAATTTAAACTCTTGGGGGAAATGAGGGAGAAGGCAGGAGAACAAAAGAAGCAATGCTTTCTCCCCCCCACCCCCCAGCTTGCTGTGCCAGTAATGTTACAACCAGTGAGAAAAAGTTGATTTACAATTCTCAAATTTTGGTTTTAAAAAAAACTTTAAGAAGAAAAAAAAGCTAACTGTTCTTTTGGCCAAAAAAAAAAAAAAAGGGCAGTCTGAATCATGCTGCTTTGTTGGCCAATGTCCAAAATCCTTCTTTCTTTTTTTTATTTATATATTCTTATATATAAATATAAAAGCTGATCAGTTTGTAATAGTTCTAATGGCTGTAGTTCTTTGTTTCATTTTCAAAAAATAATTAAAAAAAACCATACACTAAAACAAATATTTAGTAGAATTTGTTTTGAACTAATGATCCTATAGTTGTATGCTATTTTCTATGTCAACTTTGCTTAACATCTACTGTACCAAAATGTGAAGCATTTGAAATAGTAGACAAATACATTTTGACAATAAATTGTCTTGTTAAAATATGAAATGTAAATATAAGATTAATACATGGCTTAAGAAATGCATTTTGTAGTGTTGATTAAAACATTGTAAGTCATTATAAAGTTTAGATCTAAGGGGGAGTAACTTAGCAAAAATGCCCTTTTGAGGCTTTTTACTTGTTTTATCAACTTATCTATATACAGAGTGTACTTCTCTGTGGATTATAGGCTTTACATTGTTGCTGTGGTTAGTTTCAGCTGTTACTAAGGTGACCAAGTACACTTGCTCAAGGTACACTGTGTTCGTGTGGGATGACTGTTAAGAAGCGAAAGGGAAAACAAGTGAAGGGTGAAGAAATGAACAGACAGAGGTCTATGGGTACAGAAGACTTTGAAAATTAGTGTCCTCATAGATATATCTGCACATTAAGATGTTTTGTTGCTTTTTCTTCTCTTTTTGGTTAACTTAAATACATGCAGAATTTCTGTTGGTGATACGTTTCAAACTTGTGTAACTTATAGTCCTAATATTTATTAAAATAAACAGTAATTTCTCTTGCATGCTTTAAGGAAACCTTCCTGATCCAGGGAAAGCTCAAGATTTCATGAAGAAATTCACACAAGTTCTAGAAGATGATGAAAAAATAAGAAGTCAATTAGAAATGCTTGTTAGCCCAACATGTTCGTGCAAACAGGCTGAGGGATGTGTGGTAAGAATAGTTCTTAGCATACCTTACTGTTCTGAGAAATAAATTGGCTATAAACATAACTGAAACTTATGTTGCAGAGGGAAATTACAAAGAAGTTGGGCAACCCAAAACAACCAACAAATCCTTTCTTGGAGATGATTAAGTTTCTTCTTGAGAGAATTGCTCCTGTGCACATTGATACTGAATCCATCAGGTAATTTTGTGAGCATGTTGTGGACTGCTGATCACATAATTTGAAATTAGAATTTCTAATTTTGCTTTTAAGCATAAGCAATAATGGAATCACTATGGGAGGGGAATTTTTACGGCCTACTGACCAGCTGTATTTTCTTGTTTTTCCTTGCTAAGGGATTTTTGTCTCCCCGTTCAGAGTGTAACTACACAATTGTTTGTCATTCATCACAGCTGGGATAAAATGTCAGCAAAAAATGGATTTATTACTCATGGGGGAAATTTGGTTTGCAAGTGACTGCCTTATGTAAAAGAAAATTTCTGTCCATTGCAATTGAAAAACTTGATTAAAATTTTTCATCCAGAATATTAGCTCATAGTAACACAGACTGAGTAATTTAACTGAGGAAGTAAGGGTTATGGTGATGAGACACCAAGTGTTTAAGCAGAAGTAAGCCAATGAAATTATGACAGTGAAAAAAGTAATTGCTGAAATAATTATTTAACAGATATATTTGAGATATGTGGTACTGTTTTTAGAGAAAACTAGTTGTAAATACTGGTAAATTCTTATCTGCTAATTCCAACTGTAGTAACTGACTTTTAAGTAAGTTGAGTTTTTCAGTTTATTCTTGTCACGTACACAGTGTTATGGTGCTGTTGAGATTTCATTTTTTAAAAAATCTTTCAGAAACACAACTTTTCTTTTGATCTTGGATAAAGTACAGCTAGATTTTTGCTTTCAAATTAGAAAGTACATTAAAAAGCATCACAAAAGCAATATGAAATGTTTAAATAATATTCAAATGTGGTAAGCTGTAATGTTTTTTTCACTGTGTACATGCTGACTGGCTTTCGAGGAGGAAGTTTATTTAAAAAAAAAAAGAAAAGAAAAAAGAAAAACAGGTATTTTTAGTTTTGCTACAGAGTTGATCTTTCTTTGTAAATTTTTTCACTAAATTTTTTTCTTCATTTTTGAGACTGTCAGATTGTTTTGTTTTCCTACAAGTAGTTATTTTTGTCCTCTTAGGTGCATAAAAAAATGAGAGCCTTAGTAGGAGATCTATTTCTTGGTTTGCTCACAGTGATTATAAATGTCCCTTACAGAATTTACTGAAATAGTATTCTGAATATTGTTCAGTCCTTTGCAGGGAAGCTGCCTTACAGCACTCACTCACAGGAGCATTTGGATAATTGCCACTTATCTTCCTAGGGTACAGTGTAAGAAAAAAACAGACATTACTGTCAAGGAGAAATGTGCAGGAGATAAGATTGTTAAATTTCTCATCAACTTCCTGAACAGCTGTTTAATAGTTGTTTACCTACTACTGTTATTGATGGCTATTGTGCATCAGTTTTTAAGTATCCATAGGAACTAGTAAACTCATCATAATTCTGACCTGAATTTACTCCTTTAATGCTCAAATTGTTTGCTTACTTGGATCATCCTTCCAGAGTAATCTATATATACTGCTTAAGTCATGATGTTTTTTTTTTTAACTTAATGCTTAATGGGAGATGAGGACAGTTGGATAATTTATGTAGTTGACTTGCATTTATTTTATAATAGGCTTATATTTTATGGGTCTCAAGTTTATTAAATAAAATGTGTGTCTTGAACTTACGAAAGCAGTCAAACAGAATGAGGTTGCAGTAAATGCAAGGCTGTGATTTTGTTTTTTCTCTTCAGTGCCCTTATCAAGCAAGTAAACAAATCTATAGATGGAACAGCTGATGATGAAGATGAGGGTGTGCCTACTGACCAGGCAATCAGAGCAGGTCTTGAGTTGCTTAAGGCAAGTGAATTCTTTGTTGTCCATAAGCATATGAAAACTTTCTATAGTAATTTTATTAAAATAACTTTGTAATTAGCAATTAGTAATTTAGTCATAAGAATTGTGGTGGTGGTTTGGAAGAGTACTGGTTTGGTTTTGATTCTGTTTGTTCTGATATATGAGTTTATAATCTCAAAATAAAAGGTTATTTTAGAAATGATTTAGAAGGTTTTCTAGAATTCGAAAGTAGTTATATTTATGATATCAATTGCTGATTTTTTTTTTTATTACTAGAGTGTGAATTCAGTGGTTTGTGAACATCATTCCTAGTACTTCTAGAACTCTACTTGTGTATGAGTATAATACTGCCATTCTTCTGAATTCCACATACACTCTGGTGGCCTTACCTATTTTTACTATATGTAATCTTTCTTGAAACTCAGTTAATATAGCAAACCCCATCCAACCTGAACCTCCCTCTTGCAACTTGCAACCATTCCCTTTAGTTTTACTGCTAGTTATGCAGGAGAAGAGGCCGACCCCCAGCTCAGTACAACCTCCCTTCAGGTAGTTATAGAGAGCAATGAGGTCTCCCCTGAGCCTCCTCTTCTGCAGACTGAACAATCCCAGCTCCTGCAGCCGCCCCTCATAAGGCCTGTGCTCCAGACCCCTCACCAGCTTTGTTGCCCTTCTCTGGACATGCTCCAGGGCCTCAGTGTCTTTCTTGTAGTGAGGGGCTCAAAACTGAATGCAGTACTTGAGGTGCAGCTTCATCAGAGCTGAGTGCAGGAGGATGATCACCTCCCTGCTCCTGCTGGCGGTGCTATTTCTTATACAAGCCAGGATGCCACTGGCCTTCTTGGCTACTTGGGCACACTGCTCGCTCATTTTTAGCTGAGCATTGACCAACACCCTCAGGTCCATTTCTTCTACACAGTCTTCCATCCACTCTATCCCAAGCCTGTAGCACTGCTTGTGGTCAAAGTGCAGGACCCAGCACTTGGTCTTGTTGAACTTCATCCCTTTGCCTTCAGTGCAGGAATCCAGCCTGTCCAGATCTCTCTGTAGTGCCTTTCTACCCTCAGGCAGATTGACACTTCTTGCCAGCTTGGTATCATCTGCAAACTTACTGAACGTGCTCTAAATTTCCTCATCCAGAAATTGTTTGTCTGAAAACCAGTTTCTGCTCTAACCCAGTACTTGGTAAATAGATGTAGCCTCTGAAATGTATATGCTTACAGCGTCAGGAGAGGAAATAACAGACTGTGAAATGCAGTAAAACTGATAAGATCATATATAAAGACATTTAAGAGATGCTTTAAAAAAAAAAAAAAAAAAAAAAAAAGAAGAAGAGAAATGTCGTATGTCAGAAACAGGCAGCATATTAGAAGTATTCCAAGATAGTAGCCAAAAAGTAACTCTTGATGGAGCATTCTGGCTAAGTGGACCTTTAAAAAAAAATAACATGTTTTTTGTTTTTTTGTTTTTTTTTTTGACAGGTACTTTCATTTACACATCCTATCTCATTTCATTCAGCTGAAACTTTTGAATCTCTTCTGGCTTGCTTGAAAATGGATGATGAAAAAGTGGCAGAAGCTGCATTACAAATTTTCAAAAATACGGGAAGTAAAATTGAAGAAGACTTTCCTCATATAAGATCGTAAGTTGTATATGTTATTATGAGTAGTGTTTTTAATTACATGGGATTATAAACTTTCTCATCCTAACTTTGAATGATATGGTTTATACTGCATTCTTTTGGAAGAAGGTATTACTTCAGATAAAACAGGAAAGATTTAAATGACTTTAAAGTAGAGGAACTTTTTGTGTAGAAGTGTAGAAGTGAAATATATGCAAAGAAGTGCTAGCTGGTAATGCTGTAATTTGTATAATTGCCCTTCAGAATCACTTACACTTTTTTCTAAATTAAGCATATAGCAATGTAGAAATGTTCTTTGCTGTTTAATATCTACAGAGTGATGGGGATGTGTAGACTAAAGCATTTAGTAGCTTGTGCTTCTATAATAAAAATATTTGTCAGTTTTCTCAAATGAATGCTTGTATTACCTTGTATGCAGAGGTAAAATGTTTATTTTGCCTCATGAGATTTTTATCAGTAGAAGCCACTGTGGTGGTCCCTTTCTTTGAGAAAATTGCCAAAACCAGGAGGAATAGAATTTTTACTGAGTTATGTTCTATATATGTATGTATGTGGTTTTTGTTAGTTTGATATATTTTGAAGATATCCATTTTTGAGGAGGTACATGTTTTTGTTTTTTTTAAGTGCTTTGCTTCCAGTGTTGCATCATAAAGCCAAAAAAGGACCTCCTCGTCAAGCCAAGTATGCTATTCACTGCATCAATGCAATATTTTCTAGCAAAGAAACACAGTTTGCACAGATATTTGAGGTAAAAATGAAATATTTGTTTCTTTTTATTTATCTTTTATAGTACATATGTAAATTAAGAGATACAGTGGCAATTCACATGGCAAATTGGTTATACCAAACCTACAGAAGGTATTTTTCCCCTTTTCTCGCTGCCTTTGATCTCATACAGTTTGATGTAAAAATGGTAGTAGAAGATGATTTGATTTTTTAAAAAATTTTTTATTTTAAGTATCTGATGATTCATCATGATACTGGAACAGGTTCCCTAGAGAAGTTATGGTTGCTCTCCTCCCTAGAGTTTTTGAAGGCCAGGTTGAATGGGGCCTTGGGCAGCCTGATGGTAGTGGGTGGTGTCCCTGCTCGTGACAGGGAGGCTGGAACTAGTTGATCTTCAGTCTTTAGAGGGTTCCTTCTATGATCATGTTTAGGGTTGTTTTTTTTTTTTTTTTTAAAAGGCTATATATTAAAAAACAAATGTAAAATGTTATTTGAAAGAGAAAATAAAAAACACCCCACAGTGCATTTGGGATTGACCCAGAGTTGTCAAATGGCTACAGAAGCTATGAAATACTGAATTATGGTAGAGATTACTTAAATAGATGTCATAGTTAAAACTGCAGATGTTCTTTCTAATTAGTGCTGATCACCTTGAAAGGTGAATCAATCCACTACTGAAATTACCATTTGAAATGTATTATGCTCACCTCTTCAATAGGAAATTACTTTTTAAAATTTGTTGGTACTCAATCAGTTCAGGTTGGGCTACCATTTCTTACACCATCCATTTTGTCTTTTTCTTCTTGATTTTTGTTCTTTCAATTTATAGGAGATGTGTTGGTGGACATGACTTTAAATCTGAATAACAAATGTTTATTTTAAAAAATTGTATTTCTGAAATAGGAATGTCTTTTCCCCCACCCCTTATCTGAATAAGACATAGATTATATAATTAATACTTTAATTTGTTGCCTTTATTTTAGCCACTGCATAAAAGTCTGGATCCAAGCAATTTTGAGCATCTCATTACACCACTGGTTACTATTGGCCATATAGCCATGCTAGCACCTGATCAGTTTGCTGCCCCTTTGAAATCTTTGGTTGCCACTTTTATTGTTAAAGACTTGCTAATGAATGACAGGGTAAGTATTTTTAAAACTTTGTTCTAAGATTCTCCTTCTCCTGTTGCAGAATACTCATCACGTAAATGTGATCTTTTGCTCCTACTCTTTGTAGATGGTTATGCTTGGATTTTCACATGTATTGTGTGACCGAGTTGAATACTCACAGTACAGGCAAGGAAGGAGTACTAATTTAGTACTGATTTGGTAGTCCTTAAAAGGAAAAAAAAGAAAAAAAAAAAAAAAAGAAAAAAAAAAGGTGTATAGCACAGCATTTGAGATTACTCATGTCTGGCCTCTTTTTAAAAGTAGGAATATTGATATTGACTTTAGTCACTCCTGTCTTAAGCGAGCAAGTTGCATGCCTTATTTTTAAGGAAGTATGTGTATTGGCTTTAGATAGTAAGCTTTCTTGAAGGAGCTGCAGAGATGAAGTATGATGTACTGACCTCAACACCTTTCTCTGTCTCCCTGAACTGTTCAGTTGAGGTGGAGGCAAGAAGATAGAATAGCAGGATTGTAGGAAGGAGGTGGTTTTGATTTGCTTTTCAGCCTGATGCTGATTTTTAGTTGGCAGTAAATTAAATTAATCTTCCCAAAGTCAAGTCTGTTTTGTCTATGATGATAATTGATGAGTGATCTCCTTATCCTGTCTCAATGCACAAACTGTTCTGTCACGTTTTCTCCCCCGTCCTGCTGAGGAGGAGAAATAAGAGAACCAAGAGAGTGGCTGGGTAGGCACCTGGCAGCCAGCCGAGGTTAAACCACTACAGTGTGGTGCATTTGAAATTGAAATGAACTGAGACTCTTAATGTTAATCTGCGTGAGATTTCTGTATTGACAGCGATCACAAAGTGAAAAAATAACTTGTGTGTTGTCAGCTATGTTTAGGGAGAAATTTACTGTCTAAAATGATGCATGTGAGATTCCAGTCCACTGGATATGAAAAATAAAAATTATTTTCAAAGCAGTGCCTATTACATTCTGAAGTAGTAACATTCAGGTAATAGCAAGACAAGAAAAATCATTTTACAATTGATACATTTGCTACTATTTGAATAGCCAGACAAGAACTGTATTCCACTTCTGTAGTGGTTACTTCTATGAAATACATAAGGCGTAAAGCTAACCAGTTAGTGCTGCTGTATTGCTTTCAGAAGCAAACAGAAAGAGGAGATTACAGCAGATTTCACTGAAGAGTAGCAGTAGTGTAACAAGATCTAAAATTTGTTTTAGCTTCCAGGAAAAAAGACAACAAAACTTTGGGTTCCAGATGAAGAAGTGTCTCCTGAAACACTTGTCAAAGTAAGTAGCATTTTCTGTAATTGTGTTATGGATAATAAAATTAAATGTCTGTGTTCCTACAGCTGTTAACTCTGTTTTCTTGTCACCTTCATTAAAGTAAAAAGGAGTAGCTATTTCTAAATTAATGGCTTCATAAGATAAAACATCTTAGGATTGATAGAAGAAAATATTTTGATTTTGGGAGCATCTTCTTTTATAAGATGAATACAGTAAATATGTACATCATTGACGTCTTACTGTCATTTATTATATCCTTATGTAAGCATTGCACATGAAATCCATTCCAGATGTTAAGACAAATGAAGTTAGTTTGTTTTATTTTCCTGTTCAGCAGGAATTAAACATCATAAAGACATTTTCCCCTTTTTTCTTTCTATTGAATTTTTAGGGCATTTCAAGAGATTTAGTGGTGTTTTGGAATATGGAAAAAGTTGTTTTTGAGTTTGGCATTCTTCTCAAATGAGTACATGTATTACATTATATGTAGAAGAGTAATGTGTATTAAAGAAAATATTCTTTTTTTTTTTTACCTGTGCTTAAAAATGTAATCTGAACCTTGTTCTTTCTCTGATATAAATTTATTATTGCCATTTCTGTTCTTGCTTGTAGCTCTTTTTTCACTCAAACAGACTTAGTCTCTACAGCATGTGTCTTTTGTTTTTAAATGTCCTTCCTTCAGATCAGGGTGAGATTGTAGTTTAACATCAAGCATCTTTCTAGCTACAGAAGATATACTTCGTACCATGCTGTTTTCAAGTTAATTAGAGCAGTTATTCAAAAGGAATTGGAAATTAAATAAAGTTGCCCTGATGATTTTAAGAAACCCTGCTTTCTCAATTGAAGTTGTTAAACTCTTTGCACCTTAATACTTCCTGGTCTGCCAGTTTAGTAAGTTCCTTGGTTTCCAACTTGGTACAAAAGTAATTACTGGAAACCAGTTCTGTTTGGAGCTGCTTTGTTAGCTTTTTACTCATTCAGCTACAGCAAAGGCATTTTTCCTATGCATGCAATGCTGTACCAAAACCTGCTAGTTTAAAATAGACGTGGTTTCACTTCAGTGATTATGCATGTCACTTGGCACAGTCAATATTGCTTGATATATACATTTTTGAAGAGATTTGTGGAGCTTTAAAATGTGCTTTTTGTTGATAAAACTTTTCATACAGCTTGGCTATTTGGAAGTGAAATTGGCTTATAGAAAATCCTAGGCAACTTGGAGTTGAAGTCAAGCTCAGAAACTGTGAGAAGCATTTGTTGGCTAGTGAAAACAGGTTATTGTGAACATTGATCTGCAAATTTAATTAACATTTATTACCACTGCAAAACCTATATTTAATGAAGAGTGCAGGCCACGCCGTTAGTTTAGAAATGGATCTGTGGCTGTATTTTACACTGGTTTTCAAAGCCTTTCTCCCCTTTTGTAATGTAATTGTATAATACATCTAATGACTATCTTAAAGCTAGCAAGATTAATTATGAATATTTCAGTGTGCCATGCAGCTAGATTGAGCCTTACATAGTAGCAGTAGTATTTCTTGTTTCTTGCTATATATCCTACAGTATTAGGTTTCTAATCCTATTTCTCTAGCTATGTTTTATGTAGGCTGTGTTCCATTTTTTGTTACTGTGCTAACCTTGAAGTTCTGTGATATTTCTGTGGTATTTGTGGCTCCCAAAACTTGAGCCGAAGAAGTGTGAGCAACCTGTTGTAGATGTACATGAATGTAGTAAGGAGACAGTGTTTCCAGGATTGTTTTCTAGGATTACTAGAAGGGATGGGAGCCCGTTGTGTTTTTGTAGTAGAGGTGTGATGGTAACCTAGATGAGAGAAAAAGGCTATGCTTTACTGTTGATTTTTTTTTTGTTAATTTTCATCTTTAAATGTTAATGCTTATTTGCTGCTGATTGTTTATGTAAAGCTAGTTATCAATTTCAGTTCCCTTATATGACAAGCCAGTGATATATCATCTCTGGAAAAAAAAACTGATCATGTACTATTGTTTTTGATTGCACTTAAAATACACCTGATTCACGTTGTGCTGTCTTATCTGGTGGTAGGAAGTAATTCGTGACCTCATGCTGCATATAATCTAAGCCTTACCTTCTGATATCAGAGAATTCTAGTCTCATGGAACATAAAGTGAAACGAGATTCAGAGTAGATATCAGGAAGGAAGAGTTGGGCAGGTTGCCAAGAGGCTGTGCAATCTCCATTCTTGGAGGATTTCAACACCAAACTGAGTAAAACTAACTTCATAGTTGATCTTCCTTTTAGATTGGACTGGGGATAATCTGAAATTCCTTTCAACCTGAATTATTTTTGATAGTTATCTTTTTTGGCTGCAAAAATAAAATTTAGAACATGGAGGTGGTGCAAACTGACGTTCAGGTAGCTTGATGCAGTAAGAATTTTCATATCCCATACTAATTTTATTGGAATATTTAATTCTGAAGCATTGTTGTAATGTTGTCAAAACATCATTAACAGCAGCAGAGAAATAAGGAACAGAGAGGAAAGGTAGGAAAATTCTGAATGACCTGGTGACTTGCTATGTGATAGCATGACTAGAGTAGTAGGCTTCTTAAAAACCAGGGGGAAGGAGCTCTGGAGAGGAAGAGAGAAGCAAAGGTTAAAAAAATTGACTGGAGCTGACCAGAGATGCAGGAGCACAAGACAGCAAGTGGCTGTTCCCTGACTAAATTTGTATGCGCAGTAGACTGGTGTTAATGAAGTTATGCAGTTCTAGGAGTGAAGATTCATATACGTACTTACTTGAAGACCGAACTATAATGTTTCTGTCTTTGCAACAAATGGGAGACAGTAATGATACAGGTACTGGTTGTGACATGAAATAATTAAATAGATAGACTGCCAAAACAGCTGCTGCTGCTATTATTACTGTCGTCATCATCATCTTCTAGTGGATATCTACAGACTGCTTCAGGGATACCTGAATACCAACTGAGGGATAGGGCAAGACTGAATTTCATTTGTGCTCCACAAACTTGGTTTGTCATTTTACTTCTTGATAGCCTGCCTCCTGCTGGTGTTCCCAGTATACTTAATTCTGCTGGTGGAACAGATGGGCTAAAAATAAACTTGTAAAAATAACAGTGACAGCATTTAGAGATCTGAAGGGACCACTGTGTTCAGTTTTACATGAAGGAGGTCATATTATGAACTTCATTCAGTAATATTTTGACTATTAAGTTGATAGAACTTTGTCTTTCAGGGAAAAAGGAATTCTAAGTTACTATGTACAATCACATATCAAAAGAGAGTGATTGGATTTGGCATGTAGTAGGCTCCTTCCAGTGCTAGCTTTGTATTTAGTTTTTTTATATTCATCTTTAGATTTTGTAGAGCTCTTGAATTCTATGTTCTGGATTTCT
>JAOWBP010052512.1:0-12859 GCA_028571105.1 Tragopan temminckii
CAGCGCCGCGCTCGGCACGCCGCCCGCTCCCCGGGCCGGAGGGGCTTTATCCGCACCCGGCCGCGCACCCGCGGGAGGCGGCGCGTCGCCGGCGCTGTTTGCGGAAGGTACCGCTGTTTATGTAACGGCGCCGCGGGGCCGCGCTCGGAACAGGCCGTGACGGGCTGCTCAGCCACAAGCACGTCGGCAGGCAGAGCGCGGCGGTGCGCGCGGTCCTAAGCCCGTCACGAGGAAGGAGCCTGCCGCTCTGCAGGTGGTGTGCCTGTGCTACTGCGGGCTGCGCGCTTTGCGAGAGGTCAAGTTTAAGGTGAAGGAAAGCCTGCCGCTCCCCTCACTCGCCTGCGTTTGGCGTGACGCTGCGCTGCCGGAGTTAGTGACCGGGCGTAAGGACCCGGAGCGCCGGCGGGTGTTGTTCTGTGGCTGCTTTGGACCTTTATTGCTGGTGGAATGTGAGCGGTAACCACCCGGTTATAACCTAGCGATGCAGTGCTAAGGACTGTTGTTACGTGTTTTCCGAGCTGTCACCGCTCGATCCTTAGTTTCATCTTGATTGTGGTTCCAAGTCACTGCCAAAATGCCGATAGATAACTCTCAGACAATCGGTGGTAACGCCGGGCAGCGCCGAGTGTCCAATAAAACAGCTAGGAAAGGTGCTGTTCTCAGTTCGTCAGTGTTTTTGTGGGCGACATCGAGGTGGGAACAAAATAAAAGAAATGGAAACGCTTTCAAATCTGTGTATACAAGTATCCACCATCGCTACTTAAAACTGTGATCCACGAGTGATGCGAGACTTAAGTTTAAACTCACTTTGTAAGTTGCAATCCAGCGTCTTGGATTCATAGCTCACATTCTTGGGAATTGATTCTAACACAGATGAAAGGATTCTTCCACTTTCCTTTCATTTTCATCATACCATAACTATAAACAGGTATTTGGTGGGCAAATTCTTTGGATGTTTGTTTTTATCTATTCCCAGAGTCAATCTGCAGGCCCTGCGCTTTTTCCATGTGTCCAAAATGGAAAGCAAACTCCAAGCAATGGAGTGGAAGCTTCTGTGCTGTGCAGGACAGTGCTCCAGCTCTTTGACTTGGCAATAGTCAAACAATTACAAACCAGCTCGAGCCAGTTTTTGTGGGGTTTTTGGATTGTTTGTTTGGGGTTTGTTTGTTTGTTTGTCTTTGCAAGAAAGGATACAGAGAATAAGGAAGAAATGCAAAATTAGGCTTTGAGATAAATGTGCCTATGTTTAGTTAACAATTATCTTTATTTTAAGAGGGCACTGCAGCCAATTTTCTTGCCCCTGTTTGGGACAACTAAACTTCAGATGAGTGGATATATTGTTAATGTCAAACTTGTTTCATTTTTTCTTTGGTAAAGTATGAATTAATCTGATTGTAACCTGACTGAGGGGTTGGGTTTATTTTTTTGTCAGGATCAAAGAAAGGATATTCAACTAATCTAAAAACACATAGTGAAATTGATAGGATCAACAACAGTTTTGTACATGAGACTTGAGTGGGAGAAGCTTTGTGAACAGCAAACATGAAAATATAAATCAGTTTCCCACTGATTAATTTGTCTAGCTTAGCAAAACTTAAAAATGTGAGGGCAAATCATCATCGTCGGGGAGCTGCAGTTACAGTTGCAGCTGTACCTACCACTATCTCAAAAGAAAGCCCTGCTGCAACAGTTTGTGTTGATAGTTCTTTGCCAGAAGTTACGGCCATTGCAGCAGAAATAGCAGAAATTAGGGGCTTGCTTGCTTGCTTGTTTGTTTTAGTGCCTCAGTCCTCAGCAAAGTCCAGCTGCTAAGGTTAGATGGACAGTGAAAATCAGTTAAAGTTATGACATTCCGTGAAGGTGGCTGACTTCATGCTCAGGTTTCTATGCAATTAACAAGAACAATGGATTATTATTTTTTAAAATGTATCCAAAGAAGCCTTAAGTGAGCAGAGTGAAGACTTGCTTTAAGGAAATAGATGTCTGATAATTTCTGATAATGTTCATTGCTGTTTTGGTAGAGAGTGTTCACCTCAAAATGCAAAGACAGAAGGCCTATTTACATGCTTGAACTTTAATGGAAGTTTTGAAAGGTGAAAATGGGGTAAAGATGAGATATCTCTTGCCATATGGTGAGGTCATTTAGATCATCATCATCTGGGGACCTCAGACTGGCCTCCATGGGTTTGTCTGATGTTACACATCAAGATAGTTCATGTGTCTGGCTTACCCCGAAGAGAAGCAGCAGCCATTTTTTTTCCTTCACCTTCCACTACCTCCCCACCCCCTTTTTCCTTTCTGCTAAGGAGTCAACGCAAACCCTGTGATGATTAAGAAAATCATTGATATAAGAAACCCTGGAAAGTGTATTTTTTTCTTGTACTCTCTGCAGAAGTCTTCTCGTGTCTTGTCCATTGTGTATTGGAGACGTACTTGTTATTGCTGAAGCACATGAATCTTAGAAGGAAGGATATTCTACCTACCCATGTATTGATCTGTGGTATGTAATATGGGTGAGTGTGACAGATTCCATTAAAATGGCACATCCTAGCCTGATATAATCGACAACAAAGCAATTAATTAGATATGGGTAGAATTTTTCTTGCTCCTGTGGAAGAGGTAGTAGTTAATTTATAATTTCAATTCTAAAATAACTTCCATGAACGTGTTTGGTACGTCTGACCATTTTTCCCTTTTCCTTTTTTTTTTTTTTTTTTTTTCTCCTGAAGATATAAATTTTCCTCAACTTTCCTCATAGGTTTAGAAGAAAAAGTGTCTTTTGAAGTATCTTCATTTGTTTTAAACTCTCAAGGTGTGTTTATGTGTATGTGATATCCAAAAGACAATATTCAGCTGAGATCTCAAAGCTAAACAGTGGGGAATAAATAGAGGGGAATAATTATTTCCTTTGTCTAAGGAGTGTTTATGAGTGCATTCCAAAACAATTGGTTTGTCTGTGTGTGAGTGGTACTACATTTGTGTTTGTTTTATGGTCTACCCAATCCCATTGTTTCATTTTCTTTCTTACTCTACAGAAAAGCAGAGGCAAATGGTATTGATCCTGCTCATTTCCTTGCTTCTTCTAGAGGTTAATAGTTTGCTTCCTACCAAGGTAGTCCAAGTTCTGCCTTCATGATTTTGCAAGTGTTTTACTTTGTATTTGATTGTATTGAATTGACAAGCTGGAGCTTGTCTCTGAGTACAAGATAAAGTAGTGAAATTTATGCTGATTTGCTTATTCTAGTGTTCCCACTTGTAGAATTGTGCAAATCGCAGTGCAGTGGGGGAGCACATAAGGAAAATTAACACGGTAGAATATTTATCATGTAAGCAGCAAAGGCTGTGAGTGTACTGTACTGGAAAAAATAAACTTACTGTGTGATTATGAATATTTTGGTGATTCAATTTAATTAAGGTAAAAAGAAAATGTAGAGGACCATGCCACTTTTCATTTATTACAGGTTCTGTTCTACTTCACAGTATGACTATATGTAAGAAATAGATGAGTTTAGGCAACAGCTTTTTGAAGGGGTGACTTTCACATAAATTCTGGGTAAGTCACATTACATATATTGATTGCTCCAAAAGTAATACCACTTATTTATTGCCATGGAAAATAAGATAGATACAAAGAGCACAATAACACCATTTGATATTGCAGATTCTCAGCTACAAAACACTATTTTTCAACATAGTTCACCACCATTAGCTATGTGTTTTCACTAGCAATGATCAAGAGCCTGCATGCTGCACTTACAAAAATTTGCACCAGGAGAGGAGAATCACAGTCACTGTTGCCACTGCTGCTGAAACACACCACCCACTGCCTCACTGTGCTAACATCCACTTGTTGTTCTCTAGAAACACTCAGCTAGCATCAATCTTCCAATAACAAATGTTCACCCAAAACAAAGATGGAAAGGGACTTTACAAGGGCATGTAATGATAGGACAAGAGATAAAAGCTTTAATCTAACATAGGGTAACTTTAGATTTGATGTCAGCAAGAAATTCTTCACAATGAGAGTGGTGAGGTACTGGACAAGATTGCCCAGAAAAGCTATGGACACCCCATCTTTGGAGGTGCTCAGGCCCAGGTTGAATGGTCCTCTGGACAGCCTGATCTAGTGGGAAGTGTGCCTGTCCGTAAGACAAGTTTTGAAACTAGTTCATCTTGAAGGCCCGACACAAACCATTCTATGATATCAGATGCATGGAAATGAAATATGGCTTGGTATGCTTGGTAATGAGGGTATGTGATTTAAGGTATAGGGCTTGATTTCAGCTAAAATATACTGGCATCATCAATGTCCAGATTTTCCTAATTCAATGTTCACACTCTGGGTAGGCTGCAAGAATAGTTGGCTGTTTATCTTCACTGAGTTACTGTTAAAATCAAAATAAGTCATTCACCATGGGACTATATACAGGGCATCCTTAAATGAAAATATACAGACGTAAAGCTATTAGAGAGTGTCCTAAGGAAGGCTATGAACATTGTGAAGCATCTGGAGGGCAAAATGTATGAGGAGCAACTGAGATCTCTGGGTGTTCTCAGCCCAGAGCTGAGCAGGCTGAGGGGCGGCCTCATGGCAGCTGCAGCTCCTCACAGGAAACTCAGCTCTGTGTCAACAGTGACAGGGCCTGAGGGAATGGCATGGAGCTGTATCAGGGGAGGGTCAGGTTGTGGAATCTCCTTCTTTGGAAATTATTAAAGATCTTTCCTGTGCAACCTTCTCTAGGAAATCTGCTTTGTCAGTGTTTGGTCTAGGTGATTTCCAGAGATTCCTTGCAATCCCTACATCATTTTGTGATTAGAAAAATGTTATTCGCTAAGAAGGCAGTCAAGCACTGGCACAGGCTCCCCAGAACAGCGATCACGGACCCAAGCTGCCCAGGCTCAGGAAGTGTTTTGGCAATGCCACCAGACAAGTGGTTTGAATTTTGGGTGATCCTGGGTGGAGGCAGATTGTAGTTGATCCTCGTGAGTCCCTTCTAGCTCAGAATATTATACGATTTTATGAAAATAGCTGAATATAGAAAGGGACATCCATCCATAATAATAATTCAAATAAGTGATTAGTTAATCAGTTAAACCTTTAAATCCATATATTTTACACAAATCAGAGATATCTCTATGATAAAAAGATCTGTGTGCTGTTTTTAGAGTCCTTAATGAGTTGACTGTATACTTGTTCCTAATCTATCACAGGTAAATTCTCCTAACTTGTCATGTTTCGTGGGGTTTGTATTCGCTGCTGCATTTTCTTGCATTCTCCATGAATTAGAGCCTGTTCACCCTTAGCAGTCCTCTTCAGTGGCCTGTAAATGTGCTAGACTCAAACCTGTGGACCACTATTTTATTGCAAGGCATTTTAATCTCCTTGAGTCACTTACTTGCAAGTCATTATGATGTGCTTAGAAGCTCCAAGGTAAGGTTTTTTTATTGTCCAGTCTGTCTTGTGCAACAAACATTAAGTTATACAACTGAGATAGCTAAGGACATTAAGCTATGCAGTTTGTTCTCAAAACAGCTGTAGCCTACATACTGTCTTCATACTTTGGGAAACACTGTATTTATTAATTCTTGATATGATATATGAATATTGAAAAGGCTGGCCGTAGATGGGACTCAGCAGTGAAGAATGTACTTACAGCTTTGCTAGACACCTCCTATGAGAAACTACTAAGATCTTCTGATTGTACAAATACTACTCTTCTTATGACAGCTGTTGTGTAGCACAGCTCAGACCCAAATTCTATTTGATTCACACAACGTGTTTTAATACTACTTGTTGGCAATATTTCTTTCCCACTCCCATCAGCCATATTACCAACCCTTGGTGTGGTGGAGTCAGGAGAAAACAGTGTGTTCTTGAAGCTTGTCTTCCTCGTTCTTAAAGTGTTGATAAGCTACTGGCAGAGGCTGGACTGCACTATTCTGGTGGCAACCATTACAGCTAAGGTGCTGACATGGCACTGCTTTTGAGCCAAAGCTGTGAAGAGGTGAATTCTACCTTGGGGCTCTGTGGATTTGTAGGGATGTGGAACAGAATTTTGCATTGGTCTTGCAACGATGTGGAAGAGGAGCTTGTTCTGAGGGTTGGTTAGGCATCTGGCCACCTGCTGATGGGCTTAAATAAGTTCCCAGCTGAGGAGGTATAGCATGGAACTGAATGTGTATATTGAAGTTTTAAAAATGAATAGATGTGTGTTTCAATGGTAAATGGTAAAAAATATTGCTTTAAGAGAACACTAAAGAGTAGTGTTGCCTGAAAAAGAGAAACGGAAAAAGGAAAAAAGGTACTGTCACTGCCCATTTCACAAAGTCACCCTGCTCTTTTGTTGAACTGGAAATAAAATCTGATGAAGAGATATTGTACATCGTGGTGGCTGGGACACTCCATTGTCGTGGCTGGCAGAAGGCAGAACAGCCTGTGTTTGTAGTGTCTTTGCTGCAGCAGTGTGCTGCAATGCCTATCAGTCAGAACCCTACATCTCTTTCCAAGCACTCTTTAACCCCCGGGTAGAGTGTGGGAGAACGTTATCACATTCAAAACATGAACTTATTGTCCTGTTTCGTTTATAGAAGACTTCAAAGCCTCTACTAGTCTGAAAACTTCTAACCATCTCAAACAAAGCCTCATGCTTTGTTCCTAAGACAGACAGTCACCCAAACTATATTTTAATGGGGAAAAAAAAAAAAATTCAATCTTTTTAAGCTTTATATATTTATTTATGTGTTTGTTCTTTCACGTGTGAATGAAGGAACAGAAATGGATACTCATATTGAGTAGCCTGAAAATAACTCATTTCTGATAAAAATACTCAGGATTTAAGTTCTGGTGACAAGCTAGTTACGTATAGTTTTCAAATACTCTGTTAAAAGCTATCAAGAAACAGAAAGGATTTTCTTTCTTTCACTTTCCATAGTCTGTATAAAACCGATGCAGTTACTCAGCTCTTCTGAATTTCTGATAATTCAACCACTTCCTAAAAATACCTAAAGCTTCTCTTTCAAATGGCTTTAATGAGGACTTCTTTGATCTAAAATATACACAGAATGATCTCCTAAGAGCAATAACATTCGACCTGTAAATGAGAGGTCATTCCCAAAATTAGAAAAAGATTCAGTTATTGTTTGTTATCTGAGGTAGTTATCAAGGTCATAAAGACTTTCAAAGGACATGAAAACACTTGAAAATTATTACTGCAAGATATTACAAAGAAGGAGGCCACAAAATCTTGGCATGCTAATACTCAGGAAAAATTAGTTAAGTATAAAACCTCATGTTTTGGTTGTTCAAGCTACAACATGAAAGTATCGATGAAAATAGACCATCAAGCAACAGTGGAGTTGTACTGGAGAACTGTCTGTCAAACAGAGGACTAAATCTAGGGAACTTGCTTATTCCAGTTAATAAGTTATCTGTATTATTTATTGGCCTTTGTTTTACATCCTATTTAGCAAAATAAATGGATTTTTGTGGGAATAGGAGGGACGTGTTCCCATCCCACAGTATTGCTCGTGATAACATTAAGGACTGTGGTTGTGCACCTTTTGCCTCTATTGCCATCAGCCTTTTCAGCAGGCTTGGCACTGTGAACAAATTATCAAGTAGAAGGAGCATGAAGTCTGCACACAGATGCAACTTATATTTTATGAAAAGTATGGATGCTGCATGTATGCTGGAGTTTCAGTTCATGTATTCTAGCAGTATTTAATGCTACATGCTACAATCTGTGGTATGTAGACTGCCAAGCAGCACAGGTACATAACTGTACTACGCTTCATAGTTAACTCAATAAGAAGGATTTAAAAAAACATGGAAACACCACATTTTGCTTTGAGTTTCTGAAACTCTGTTTAGACTGGCTCCACTATGAATAATTAGCAAGGAAGAAGACAAGTTTATGAGTGGGTAGATAGAAGTGGTCTGAGCAAGAGTGGTCAAACAGCTGTCCCCTCTGTAACAAAAGAAGATCACATTTAAAAAACACATGGAAACTAGTATTGGCTGTTGTTTAAAAGAGCCCCAGGAACAAGAAAACTAAAGCAGCACCATTTACAAGAAAATATGCTAATACAGGCCTACTCCTAAGGGGAGTAACAAGAAAATAAAGGAGACTAGTGACAGTGTAATTGGAGATGTAGGAAAGCCTGAAACAGACATAAAAGACTGGAAATTTCTAGAAATCTATTGCATTGTCATTATCCTGCATGACAGTAAACTTTTTTTTTTTTTTTTTTTTTTTTTTTTTGTTCTTAAAAAGATCAATAAACAAAAATCACAGAAGTGCATTATTGTTAATTAATAAATTAGGATTTGTAATCATAACTCCCTCCTCCTGTTTGGTTGGCAATGATAAATGTTTCTGCAACAGGAAAAAATGGATGTAATCTGTGATTACAGGTATCTGTATTCTCTCCATCTTCTTCCTGCATTCAGCTACATTCCTGCTGCCAGCTACTTTCCTATACAAAGCATGCTCTTTAGAAAGGACCGAGCTCGCTGCCTCTTCTGTTTTTGTGGGAGATAGACAGTAGTAGAAATGGACTCAGTGCCTTATTGCTAATGCTTGTTTCTGCCACCACCTTACATCCCTCAACTTTTTCCTCAGCTGCCATGGTTATGCATGTAGAAAACTGACTGACTGTTCAGGCTACAGAGCTCACTGAGGTAGCTGACTGCTGTCTTCTCAGCACAGACAAAGCAGGTATTCTGCTGTTCTAGCTGCTGCTTGCTTTTTCTGAGCCAAAAGCGCATCCTTTTCACCTGCAAGACTTCAAACAAACTGGGTCTTTGACACTTGGAAGGAACTAAACTGGGAGCAATGCTAAAAGAAAGAAAATGCACAACCATTGCTGCCTCTCAATCCACTACAGGGAGGACTTTCACAAATAACTCCTGAGAACATAGACATTGCAGAAATCCTTGTGCAGGATAGATCCAAGCCATTAAACCTAAAAGTACTGTTGTTGTATTTGATTCCGAAACCATTCAAAACATAAAATAGAAATTACCCACTTAAAAACAAATTAGCTGGTTGGACAGACTTCTAGATGTTCATGATGCCTGGCAAGTTTGGCCTACACAGAAGCCCCATAAACCTGTACATGTAGTCAGTTAAAGATTTCTGGACGAAAGAGATCGGACCATATGAATGGACAATATCAATAGGACCACAGCGGTGTTTCAATTCATGGGCAATTTGACAGTAAAGTTGTTAAAATCTCATGGACTATTGAGGAATAACCCAAATACAGTGGAGAAGTGGGTTGCACTGCTGTGAAGTCAGCACCCACAGAGAGTAGCGTTCACAGAGTGTGGGATCACATTACTCTGCGAAGTCTGGCAGGGCTTCCCTGAGATGGGGCTTCACTATCACCATTGTTACTGTATTCATACATATCTTCTCCTCACTATCCTGTTACGTACCAAATCTGCAAAAATTTGGCTTTTCTGAAGAATTAAGGATCTCAGCAGAGAATGTTGCTACTTCTAAATACAGGACATTTTCTGTCCTGTACGTAATTCCTGTTTTCCTTTTTTGTTTGTTTGTTTTTGTTTTGTAACTGTTCTCAAATATACAGATGAACCTGAGACCTGACAGTGACTTCTCTGTTCCTAGTTAGTTAGCAAAGTCTGTCTGGGAGAAGAATGGAGATTTCCCTTATTCAAGGGAAGAACAAAGGAGAGACAGTGAAAATTAGAGACAGTACAAGAGCAGGTAAGAATGAGAGACACCATGCTGGAAAAACAACAACAACAACAACAACAACAACAACAACAAACCAGAATTAATACTTATCCATGGGAGAAAATTGAGGCCAAGGAGTGTGAAATGGGGATTCCTGGTAGCTAGTGGGAAGTCTAGTTGACTGAATCAGTTCTTTTTCTTCCTCATGGCTACTGCAACTTTTGCTGATAGCTGCTGTAGTACTTCAAAACTCATTTCTATGCACTGTTTCATCAGGTAGGTGTTTTTGGTAGATTCTGTATTAGTAACTCCATATAGAAGCAGTTGTGACTATAGCTGGATAGAGGATGATCTCAGGGATAAAGGAAATTGCAAAGAGATTGTAAACAACTCACCCCCTTAACACACTATCTTGGCTTACTTACACTTCTACAGTGTTTTCTATTACAGTCAAGGCAGTGATAATTAATTTAAGAAACAAGTACTTTAGCAGTTCTGTGATACTGGAGAGGTTAAAGCTGAATTGAGGAAAGTCAGCCAAGAGATCTCAAATTTCAGTCATTAAGAAAGTGTCATTTTCCAGGCAGTGTTATTCAACGTGTAGGTGGATTGTTTCTTTTACACCGTGGGATCATTTTACTCAAGAACCTTTCTGACTATTAACAGGCATTGGTGAGTAGAAAATCTGTTGTCAACAGGTCTGTGATATTTACTATGAGGCTTGCAAGGGACCAGGGCAACACATAGATCAGTCAGGTTCAAGCATACTGGTTTTTATGTCATGCTGTCTAGTGACCAGACTTTGACAGAGACCCTGAGGAAAAATAAAGCACTGATTTAAAAAATAAGCAAACAAAAATAATTGTACAAATGGGAGTTGAGGCATCACAGGTGGAACCTTGTCTATTTCTGAAAGCACACACATTTGATCTGGGTCTGTCTTAGGAAATCCTTTCCTTTCCAGTTTAGATAACAGCAAGTGAATTCCTGCCAAAGGGTACTAGAACTACACTGTGCACAACCACCCGTTTTTCTTGTTCATTTCTTTTGTGTGTTGTGTTAAAGAAAACAGCATTGATTGGCTCTGGATGGTAAACTGGGTTTGTAAACTGTACAGACACTTCTGCTGAGGTCCCTAACGCTGCCCTTCTTTTCAAGTATGCAGAGCCATGTTGACAAATGATATTAGAACTTCTGCCTCACATGCCAAAATAGTGAACTTTTTTTTACTAGTGTAATTTAGCCAAGCACCCAATTCTTGGAAGACAGATTATCTCCACTTTGAAAACACAAAGGCCTACAATTACCCTAATGAAATATGCTCGTGGCAGAGAGATGGACAGCACACAGTGCATACTCTTTCTCCTGTGTGGTCTATCTAGTGGTAGTGTTGAATCTGTTGACACGGTAAATCTCCCTTTCCCTGAACTGCATGAATTAACTGATGGAAGAAAAGTGATATTTTCAAGGCCTTCTATGACAACATTTTCAACATGAATGATGACAGGTATGTTTAAAAACTTGGTTTTCAATTCAGTTTCCATTTACTAAAAATTTCTTTTGAAATCAAGCTTTCCCCAGAAAATAAGTAGTGACTTATCCTTGTAACAACTTGTTTAGCAACTTCATGTAGGTGGAAATGTTTGCAGGAAATTGTCCTTTGATTTCTAATACAAGCAGGGTTTGTAAATGTGTTAAAATGACATGCATATTGATTTTTTTGTGCCTAGATCCTATTAGGGTTGGATATATATGCAAACCTCATGTTACATCTACAGTACTGTACAGTGAACAGCTTTAAAGGTTTGTTAAGATGTTTTTCCATCCCATGGAAATTCTGCCATCCATTTAATTATAGAACTTAGTAATGCAAAACTCTTTTTGTCCCACCTTAAAAACACAATACAAATCCACTACAGCATCTACCTGTGCTAGTTTTGCCTTGCAGGTGGGTTGTTGATTGGGTAAAGCTATGACTTTATTTTATTTCTTAAAAGCCAGGTTTTATTTTCAATTGGTACATTTCACTATCGTCACAAGTCATCTTCTTCAAGGTCCCCTCTCCACACCTGCTTTTGGCCAAATTTAAGGCATAAGAAGGGACCAAATAATGGCTGAGTCACTTACGCTATGTGCCAACAAGTTGCTCATTTGCTGATTGGCCACCTGCCTTCGATCTAGATTATATCATTCCAGGGAGCTGCTCCAGCTGGCCAGAGATTGGGGAATAAGAGCTGTAGTCAAGGATACCTGCAAAGTGCTGGGAGCTGCAGTGAAGAGTCTTTGAAGAGAAGCACAGAAAAAGGCAAATTAGAGGGAAGGCAAGGGAAAAATAGAAGTGATGAGCCAATTTCTGATCTCAGCATCACTGATGTCACCAATCAGAATCTGGTCCACAGAGTGTTAGGGAAAGAAGAGCAGAAACAGGTCAGAGGGAATATATGCAGAGGTGACAGAGGGGAGATAATTAATCATGCCTCAACTGTAATCTTAATGACTACTCTGCTTTAATACTTGTAATGTGTCTTACAAATCCAAGAGTACAAAATAAATAAAATTTTTCAAAGAGTCTGGCACGTCTCTCTCAGCAGCTCCAGCAGTGATTTTTACTGATGGCAGACTCAACCACAGATCTATCAGAAAAGCAATGTGCACAGAGGTGATGTGAAGAAAAATATTTGAATATCTTCATGCTTAGGATGAAATCATCCAGTAACAGACTGCTGTCTACTGAAGACTTATCTTGTGCCATTTCCTAAGCATTTCCAAGGTTGTTTAACTTGCTTGCATGCTAAAGCCAAAACAATGCCAACAACCTTTTTTTTTTTTTTGTATTTTATCAGGTTTGATTACAATGTCTTAAAATGTATTCCCCTTACAGAAAAAAAAAAAAAGAAAGAAAGAAAAAAAAAAAAAAAAACACAAAAAGGCAGAAATGTAACTTTCCTAAAATATTGTCTTCTGAAAAAGCTTATGTGTTGGAATACTTTTGGCAGATCAAAATAAAAGAAAGCAAATATTATGTTTTGTGCAAGGATTTTTTAGTTATTTCACTGACAATAGTTTTTTCTCTACTAAAATAAGAAACTTCCAAATATATTTTTCAAGCTAAAAATATCATTTTTTATGAATTATTCACTTATAATTACTCATTTTCA
>JAOWBP010052513.1:0-12858 GCA_028571105.1 Tragopan temminckii
CATTCAGATAAGGCTTTCATAAAGTGCTAACTATTTTCTAGCCAAGAAAATCCTGTTTCTCAGGAATCTGTAACAGTCGCACATTGAAACTGAGAAAGGGAGTGGTGTGTATGTATGTCTTACATCAGTACTACTCGTACTGTCACAAAATAAAAATGATTGAATTAATAATCTTTCTAAAATGTTTTTGTCTTCCAGCAGTAGTTTGTGGCTATATAAGGCTCTTGAATTAACTGGAAAATCTTATGAACTGGGGCTTTGCAGAACTGGGCATTTTGCAGGGCACAGGTGTAATTTTCAGGTGTCTGGCTTGTGAAATCTTATTTGTCTCAAAATGATATACTGAAAGTCTAAGCTCAGGGAATGACTCCAAATCCAAGTTTAAATAATGATGTCTAGAGCTGAGAAGGCAATAGTACCTTAGTAGTCTAGTCCTGGGTGAAAAGAAGGTGTAGAAATTGTGAGATCACAGCCATACATGAGTGATTTGGTTTCTGCAAAGTCAGAAGGCATTTAGGTTATACTGAAGTCCAACCAAAATTCATCCATGCATCTATAATGGCTAAATTCTTAAGAATACACACCAGTTTATGTGTCTGGTAGAAAGCTACCTTTAAGTCTTAGAATCATGGAATCACAGAATTGTCTAGGTTGGAAAAGTCCTTCAAGATCACCAAGTCCAACCATCAACTTGATCTACCAAGTGCCATCAATAAACCATCTCCCTTAGTTAGAAAGATCTGGAGAATGGCTCCTACCTGGTTAAAAAATATTACTGAAACAACAAAATTCCTTTTATTGTTTGTTTTTGTGTGTTGTTCTTTCAGGATTTACATCTGGAAGTCCTTTAGTTGATGGATTAAATGTATGGCTATTATTTATTAATCCAGTTAGAAGCTTTCTACAGGTTTGTCTCAATTTTAGACATTAAAAGAGCTAAGAAATGTATAATAGCTAGTTAGAATGGACAGAGTATCAGTAGGTTGAGTAATGTAGTCAGTCTGAATTGAAGTAATATGATTACAGACAAATTGCTGTTATTCATTCAGACATCTTTCAAGGGACTATTGATCTTGCCAAGCCTCAGAGAACGTGTTGTTCCCGTGTGCAAACACAAGCTGCTATGCTCACACGGGTCAGTGCAATTCAGAACAGAGCTACTGTAGACACTGAACCAATTGCAACAAATCTGGCAAAGCTGGAGTGGATACTCTGGGCTGTTTGTACTTCCAACTGTTCAACTTCAAAGAGAACAACTCTTGTGCATTCAAGGTTAAATGGAGGCTATTAAGTTCTGGAAAGATCACAAGAACTGGCCGAGTCAAAAGTATTTTGAGAAGTATTTTGGTTTTAATAATGCTACTTTGAAGCAATTTAAACTGAAATCTGAGGAAGCTTGAGGTTTTTTTTTTTCTTTTTTTCTTTTTTTTTTTTTCTTTTTTCTTTTTCCTACGTCAAAGGCTAATACAGTTCTTTGGTTTCAGTAATTACTTCCTTTCTGAAACTGATAACATGGCCTAATAATGGCAAACGAGTGAAGTTGTTTACATTTTGTGTTTGCCTCAAGTAAACAAATATAATGGCCTGGTTGTGGAATCACAGAGTCATAGGATTGCTGAGATCATCAATTTCAAACTCCTTGCTCAAAGCAAGGTCAGCTGAAGTGGGTCATTTGTTGGTCTCTAGCTGGGTTTTCAATACTTCCAAGGATGGAGATTCTAAAGTTTTTCTGGGTAACCTGCTCTAGTGTTTGACCACACCCCCAGTAAAAAAATGGTTTTCTTACGTTTAAGTGGATGTTTCTGTATTTTGCTTTGTGCTTATTACCTTTTTTCCTGTTACTGGATATCACTGAGAAGCATGGCTTCATCTCTTTCACTCCCCTGTGAAGGAGTAAGATTGATAAGAGTCCTCCTGACACTCCTCCACCTGAACAGTCCCTGCTCTCTGACAGTCTCTCCTTTCCAACTGAGAGATGTTCCAGCCCCTTAATCATCTTTGCAGTGCTGTGCAAAACTCACTACAGGATGTACTTGTCTCTTTTGAATTGAGATGACCACAACTGGACCCAGCACTCCAGAGATGTCTCATTAGTGCTGCGTGGAGTGGAATGATCCTCTCTGTCAGTCTGTTGGTGATGCTTTTCTTAATGCAGTCCGGAAGGATATTGGTCTTCATTGCCACAGACTCATTGTTTGGTCATGTTCAACTTGGTGGTCGCCAGGCCTCAGGTCTCCTTCTGAAAAGCTTTTCTTCTTGATGGTTGCCTCACCATATAAGTAGTGCCTAGGGTTGTTCCTCCCTAGATTTAGGTCTTTGCAGTTCCATTTGTTGAATTTAATGAGCTTCCTGTCAGAGTGATTTCTCCAGCCTGTTGAAGTCCCTTTGACTAGCAACAGAACCATTAGGTGTTTTGACCGCTTCTCATAGTTCTGTATCATCTGCAGCCTGTTGCCCCATCATCTAGACCATCTAGACATTGGTAATCAGTGTTGAACCCAGTATCAAAATCTAAGATACACAGCTAGTGATTGGCCTTCAACTGGACTTCATACTGCTAATCACAACCTTGTGAAACTCACAGTTCAGTCGCTTTTCAGTCCACCTACTGTCTACTCACCTAGCATTTAGAAAAAAAATTACCCTTTAGAAAAAATAATTCAGCAAAGGTGGAGGAAAAGGAATCATAGAATGGCTTAGGTTGGAGGAGACATTAAAGATCATCTAGTTCCAACTCCTCTGCCATGGGCAGGGTTGCCAGCCACCAGATCAGGATGCCCAGAATCCCATCCAACCTGGCCTTGAATACCTCTGGATATGGGGAATCCACAAACTTTCTGTCAACCTGCTCCAGCACCTCACTCCTCTCAGAGTAAAAGATGTCTTGCTAACATCTAACCTAAATCTCCCTTCTTTTAGTTTAAAGCCGTTCTCCCATATCCTATCACTATCATACTGTGTAAAAACTCAGACCCCCACCCTGCTTGTAAGTTCCCTACTGGAAGGCTGTAATGAAGTCTCTCTGGAGCCTTCTCTTCTCCAAGCTGAATAAGCCCAGCTCCCTCAACATTTCTTAAAATCGTATAATGCTTAGAGTTGGAAGGGACTTATAAAAGTCATCTCAACCAACTTCACTGCAGTGAACAGGGACATCCACAGCTAGATCAGGTTGCTCAGAGTCTGGCCCAGTCTGGCCTTGAATGTCTCCAGGAACATCTCTGGGCAACCTGTTCCAGTGTCTCACCAACCTCACTGTAAAAGACATTCTCTTCACAGGAGAGGTGCTCCAGACCTTTGATAATCTTCGTGGCTTTCCTCTGGAACCACTTCAACAGCTCCACAAAAATAATGTGAGAGGATAACCAGAGTACAGGACAGGAATTAAATATGTGCTGAATTCCCTGTGGAAGCTATAGAATGCACGGACACAGATAAGTACTTCCCTGAACTATGCTATCAGCTGCTCTGAATCTTTATCATAGAACTCAGGAACAGTGCCAAGACTGCTTAAAAAAATTTTACTTTCTTTTTTCCACTGAAGATTGAACTCAGTATACACCCAAATATAAATATTCTTTGTAATATTCTTTCAGTTTTCAAAAAACTGTAATCAAGAAGTCACCTTGAAACAAGAGACATTTGTGCAAGTGCACAAATGGAAGACCTCCTAAATACGTACTTTACTCCAAAAGTAATGTCTCCTATTTCTTTCCATGAAACTACAACAGAGACAAAGAGCACAATAATACGATTTGAAAGAGCAAGGAAATGGAATGGAATATAGACATGAATTTCAATCTCTGTTATCACACCAGCAACATTTGCGTCTGACATTATGGGCCAACATAATAAAACAGGAGACATTACTTTCAGAGTAGCCCTCAGACAAGTTACTAAGTGTTTCTGAAAGTATGCTAACAAAGAAGTTAATATTCATCAAAAGAATTTCTGTGCAAGCTAGAAATAAAGCAGAGCTGCACGATCCATCAGTTATAATGCCAAAGTAACTGGCTTTGATAATTTAGTGTAAGTGGGCAAAATGCCTTAAGGATTCAGTGTGTACATTAAAAAGATAAACAAGTACAAACTCATTGCTCTTCAATTCATAAAGTTTTAATACAAAAGATACTAATAAAGCTGACAAGTCAAAACTGATTAAGTATTCATCAAGTTACTTTTTAGAGACCTCAGCAAAGTTAGTCTCCTTTTAATATGATGATAGGCAAACACAAATTCATAATCTTCCACTTCAAAAATCTTTTGTATAAAATGCCATTAGAAAGGGAACAGAAAGCTTACTTTTAGGAGTATTATTCTCCATTGGCCTTAGAGGAAACCCTACTGTAAAGTAAACAAACAAACAAAAAATACTACCCACCTATCACTGACAAAGCACTCAGGGAATAGAGCTAAGGATTAGTATGCTGCTCTTATTCAAAGCCTTTATAAAGTGATAATAGAGTAGGGAAGGCTCTTATTGTGTTGGGAAGATGGCTGATGACCAACTCCTGGTTCTGCATTGGAGAGCACATAGGAGCATGGTAGGGTCTCACAGCAGAAAAGTACAGCCATACCCACCCACCAGCTGTGGAGTTCCTCTGCAGTTCATTCTACAAGATCAGCCCTTTGAACCCTTATCACCCCAAGAGTATACAGGGGACTTGGTTTGATATGAGAATCTGATGTCAAGTGCAAGCTTTTAATCTTTTGAAATTTTGGTCTCAAATAATCACAGAAAGCAATCAGGAGTGAAAATTATTTCATTCCAGTTCACATCAGAGTGAATCTCTATGTAAATTACTCAGCTTTTCGGTGCCAGTCCTTTGTTATTTGTCTTGTTAGTGTGTATCATTGTCAGAAAAGAGATTATTTAGTGTCCTTCAGAACACAGCACATAAGAAGAAAGTTAACTGAATCAACACATCCTAGAAAAAAGATTTTTTATTCTTGCATATACTTCACCATTTGTGGAAATCTCAGTGGAATTTTGTTCACTGTGCAAGTATTTTGATCACTTACGTCTTCGCATAAACTAGTTTACCTCATCTTAGAGGAGCTGTGTGTGGAGCTTACAGCTCAAGTGCAGTAGCAGGCTACCTGGTTTGCAATTACAGTGCAGGGTAGATATTACTACATGGTCTTTAATCAAGTTTCCTGGTTTCAGTTTGCTCCACAGAGACAGCTGAGCATGTACAAACCTTCAGGCGATTTACTGTGCTTCTTGTCTGGGTTTTGCAGTCTGTGTTAACGCTACAGTGGTGAGATTTTAGCTAGTACTTATTGCAGATGTATGGGGGGACTTAAATCCAAGGATGCCCAGATTTGTGAGGCACTCAGACATACATAAATATTTGAATAAATATTTTCTGGCTGCATCTGTAGTTGCATTTAGAGTGCTGTAGTTCTAAATAAATACATCATTTTATAAATATAACCCATAGAGCCCATAAATTAGCTCCCTCTGCAGCCTTACATGTTTTAACCACTGGTTTCCTTTGAAATATCCTGTGAAATTGTTACATTTTCATGTTTTTTGTAATTTGTTTACTCCCATTAACATCAATTGTGTTACAGAGGTGCTAAGGATGTTAATAAAGCAATTAACATAGAAGGTTCAGCAAGCTCCCTCCTTCCCACAGACTGGAGATGATTGCAGTCAGTAAGACTTACCTTCCTATTGTTTCGTACTACTTGTACTGACATCGATTTAAGTATGGCAGCCAGAATTCTGAGCAGAAATGCAAGATGAGTTGGATATGCTCTTAACTTTGTCACCAGCTATACCTGATACATCTGGGCAGGCCATTATATCTCTCCATGCCCCATTTTCCCACCAGTAAAACCACTTTCAGAAAGTTTTGAACTCTGTGACACTGTTAAATGTGTTTTGAAACAGATGAGGAAAACACATAAAACCCTGCTCTGCAAAGGGCTTTGGAATGTGTTCAGCAGCATCTAGATAGTATTATTTGCTCCGGTGGCTTCTAAAATGTCTTACTGGATTCTGATTTTCACCCCCCCTTTTTTTTTCTTTCTTTTTTTTTTTTTTTTCTGACTACCTCTTCATTTGAAATGAGTTGTTATGCTTGTCACCTTGGGACTGACTTGCTGATAAAACAACAGATGAAGGCAGTGACCCGGTACAGTCAACTGTCTCAGACATGTAGTAATCTGCGATGATGCTGAGCATGTCTGAAATAAATGTTCCTTCATTCTTGCATTCTCTGCTCTAAGGATCTCTGGAGTTTTTTTCTATAAATTAGAAAGAGTAGAAAGCTGTTGAGGTCACACTCTTCTACTATCTTTGCTAGTTATACGATAAAGTTAGAGACAATATTGGTTACATTAAACTTGATAAATTGTCCAAGGTGAGCTCACAGAACTAATTTTCAAAGCCATGAGGTCTATGGGAGGAAATAAAGACTGTCTGCAGCACTTTAAAGATCTTGATCTATCATTTTTTTCTGATGACTGAGTTTAATGGAATCGGAGTTGGACAGCAAAGAATCCAAAGGTCAGGGCTTCATCCAGGGATGTGTGACATTGATGTGGTCAGTAGAATATGTTTAAATTTATGTTTTAAGCAACTTCCTTTAATCTTTAAAAATAGTTTTCAAAGAGTTTTTTAAAATTCCTTCCTTTTTATTTTTTCCAAATTGAAAAGCTGAGACCATGAGAAAAGAGAGATCATTTAGCCTGGTGGCAAGGCATTTGTTTAGGAAATGTATTTAAAGTATTTATTCTTCCCACCCCAGAACTTTATTTTCTCTCCTTCTATCATTTTTCTTTCTTTCTTTTTTTCTTTCTTTCTTTTTTCTTTCTTTTTTTTTTTTTTTGTCTTAATTGAAATCGTTTGAAAAATGCAAATCTAAATTCTCATATGCATTCTTTTAGTGACTTGAAATAGCAGTGCCGAAAAAAAAATCAATGAAAAATATCTTAGAATAAAATGTCAAATTCTGTAGGGGTGATAGGACAAAAATTATACAAATTTTGAGTAGACACTGACAGCTATCAAAGGAAAGGTGAAGTTATAAATGCTCTCTACATAATGTTGGATATAAAGCAAAATGGTCCAGGCTATGTTTTGCAAAAGGCAAGGGAACTTTTAACTTACCTTACGCTTGTGCTGCAGCAGACATGGGCTGTGCACAGCCTGCTCCTGCTTGCTTCTCTAACTCTTTTTCTACCACTTTGGCAAAGTGTAGTTGGTGTCATGGCTGAGCTGCTTGGTGCTCTTGTTGCTGCAAAGCCAGGATAGGGCTGCCAGGAGCACAGTGGGATTCATATTCAGAGAATTCCTTTTCAGTGTTGTGGCTTCTTATCTCGAGCAGGCACTTACACATTGCACTCATTGCTGTTAGAAGTTACCACGGTGCTGGTAGAAGCTGCAGAATTTTCTAGATGGGAAAGCCTCCATGTTTGCTTTTTTGCAAATGAGTGCCGCTGAGTCCATATTCTTGGCGCTCAGGCCCACGTTCTTGTTAGCAGCAGTGTCCTGTGTGCTGCTGAAAACACACAGAATAAATGAACAGTGGAGGAGGGCTGGAAGATTGAGGGCAGCTATACTCATAGCAGACCGCAATTTCATTTCTGAAAATAATTTGTGAGGAATCAACTGAGATGTCTTACAAAACAGCATTTGCTTCAAGAATAAAAAATGAGAGAAGGCCCAGATAATTCAACTTTTCTGAAATTCAGAATAATTATTATCATTTAGCTGCTCTGTTTTTGAAAATCGAAAGGAGAAAGTTTTAGAAAGTGGATTCTGGAACTACTCAAAAGCTGGAAGATAGAAAATTATCAGGTGAAGAGGAAGCAGTTGTTTTTCTCTAACTGAATCTGAATTTACTTCATTCTGACAAAGTATCATAACTTTCCTGACCTCCCATGCAGCTACTCTTCCTCCTTCCCTCTTTAATACATTGATGTTTTAATTTCCCTCATTGAAACATGTTGGTATATGGGAATCAGAATTCACAAATATCTCTTGATGCATTTGATATATTGAGTTTTAAAAGTAGTCTGAATGGGAAGAAATATGTGCATTTAGAGACTGCTGCTTGCAGGAGTTCAGTGACACAGAGTGGAGACAAAGAAGGATCTGCTGACAGTTTGACAAACTCATATATCCAGAAAAAATACAACTTTGGGAATGTGGCAAAGAACCAGGAGATGTAAGCAATGGAAAAAAAAAAGCGTGCTTGTTGTAAGGCTGGCACCTAATGTAGCTGTGGGTACTCCTGTGGTCTGATCGTTATTTTTGTGCCATAGAGGATCTCTCTAACAGATCTGGTTAATGAAGACTTTTCAGCTTGCTTTTTTTTATCCCAGTACAGTATTCAAGAGAAAGAGCATAGTACATAGACTGCCACTGCAAACTGAATTCATCTTTATTAACTAGATTTCTGACAGGGATGTCCAGATCTCAACTAAAGAGTATGTTGATTCAAAAAATGCGAGTGAATTTCTTAGATTCACACTCCAGTCCATAAATATTCTTATCCCATTTCTCAGTTAATGTAGTCAAAATGTGTACGTCAAAGCTATGAGAAAAATCTTGCCCTGAAAATTTCATTGAAATCACAGAGCCCAGAAGAAAGAAAGAATTTACTGTGAGTGTTTTGTCCTTTAAACATGTGAATGTCTTTCTAAATCCAGACTTTCTCTGATTAGTCTTTCAACAAGAACTTCATATACAGCAGAATTTCAGAGAGTCACAGTCAAGTGCCTCTTTCCTTTTTCTAGTCTGAGTCAAAAAAAATTCTTTTGCATGTTTTTCTCTTTACCTAGCAGAACTGTCCTGTTGCCTGCTTAACAGTAGAGTGCACAATACTGCTTCAGCATAAAGTATATACTTTAGAAGGGTTTGTTATGAAGGCATACCCAAATAGTTTGAATGCTACAGTCTGATCTTAGCAGTTCCTTCTGCTCACAGGCTTGAAGTTGGGAAGAGTGTGCCTTATTTGGTAGACCGTATGTTTAATAAGTGAATGAGTTTGATCTCTTGATTTGAAGAGTAACGTTCAGGCTTATGAACATCATGTGACTCATGAGCTGTTTCAGGCTTTTTTTTTTTTTTTCCTCTGAGTTTGATGACCAGCAAGCACACTTTTGAAGTCTTCTTGCACTGTCAGACCTCTCCTAGAAAATGTTGTGCACGTTGTAGCACTCACTGAATGCTCAGATATATACTTCTCCATCTGAAGTGGCATTGTGATGTTGGCCAAGGTTGGCTACAGCGTTTTCCTCTGTGTACTCTCTTTGATTCATTTGAAGACAGAAAAATAATTCATACTAACAATGAACTATGAGATATTGTATTAATGCGCACAATGTGGTTGCTTAGCACAAGCAGATTTGGATGTCTAGAGCATTCCTTTGTGCATCTGCATCTGTTGTGATATTGTGTTATGTATAGATGCCAAAAAGCAGGCACCAAATCCTTATTCTATCGCCATGTATATGATAACATACATTTCTTACCCGTACAACACACCTTACAAGTGAGATAATATCACTATATCCAAAATACAGTCCATGAATGTCATTGTGCTACTAGGAATTTATATTTGTAGTACTCTGATTAAAAAGCTGCAAACTTTGTCTCTTAAAATGTTGAAAATATTAATGCATTTTCTGGGAAAGCAAGTGAAATTGTTTGCATGAGATGAACATACATCAGGAAACAGTACAGTTGTATCTGTTCTGGTATTCCATAATGAGAAAACAGGTGGCACATTTTATTGTAGCTTAGTGGAAAGGCAAATACGTAAAGGAAAAAAATACATTTCTTAAAGAAACAGTGAATAACAGGGAAAGCGTTATGTAGGAATTAAATCATGTCTAGAGCGTGGAAATATTCTTCTTTGGAAAGTTTTAGAATGTTGAGAACTTTTCCTATATTTCTACTTTTCTTGCTTTACCATCAAAGTCATTCCAAGAACAAAAATTCTAGCAAAATTTCAAATTTACTCTGTTGATAAAATGCACCAAATGATGAACGTTTGGGGTAGGGGTGGGTGAGTTGGGGGAGAACAAATGACTCAACTGGTTAGGTATTTGTTGCACATCTACCTTAATCTCAAGAGTTCACGAGTGATGCAAAGATGATTAAATACTGCAATTTTAAGTTATATGTGAGAATAGCGTGATTTTTCTGAAAGAATCTAATGGCTAGAAGTTTTGTGACATTGTTTTGAAAAAGGGAGTTTGGAAAGGGAGAGTATTTAATTAAAACAGAAATTAAGTGTGTAGGGATATTTAGTTATTCAGTTCCCTCTCAAGATTGGGAAGTATTTGGTTGTAGGAAATGCACAACTTTTTTTTAGTTGAAATTTACTGGGACACATGGTTGTCTTTTGCTTTTGTTATGAAACACATTATGATCAGAAGTTAATCTTTAAAAACATCAAATACATTTCAATTCAGTATTCCCATGTTCCATTCCCTTTCATCTTGAGTCTGAGCTTTGCGTGGTTTTGATAAAAGATGTCTTTATTAAAATTGGCCTTAGGTTCAAATATTTTATGGGTTGAATTTCAAGAATGTAGAATAACATTAGGACAAGAGAATTTCTCTGACTACTGATTTTCATTGGAAATGTGTCACACCTGTCCAGGATTATGCTTAATTTAGTGCTGATGACAAGTTTATATCTTGACATTGTTTCTGTGCCTCTTTTTTATTGTTGTCTTTTTTTTAATTATTAAGAAATTCAGCTTTACATTTTCTACAACTACTGAAGACTAAGAGCCAAGAAAACTCTTTAAAATAAACATTAGAGTTTGTTTTACTGAATGAAATATGAGCGGTGCTTCAGACATACTGCTCTCCAATTCGTGTGGATTCCTATAGGGGTCTGGTATTTCTTCATGCTGTAAGCTATAATTACCTAACAACACATAAGCTAACCTTGAATGATCCAACTTGGGTATTAGAGGCAATCTTAGTTGCTTAATAGTGCTTTCTTCCCACATTTTATTGATATATATATTTTTTGCTTTTGTTACATGCAAGGATTCATAATGCAACCAGTGATGTAACCTTATTGCATGCAAATTGATGTGACTTGGATTATTATTTTTTGAAAGGCAGCTGTTCCCCAACCACCACTTTTCTTTCCTTTCTCCCCTTTTTCTTTTAAGCCATCTCAATCAGTATTGTAATAACAAGGAAGGTAAAACAAGACCCCGTCTTTCAAGTCTCTGATAAGTTGAGCTACTCAAGGAGCTTAAAGAAAAGCCCAGTACCAATTAATTCCAATTGTCTTAGCATTTAATGCAGTGCCTGTGTGCACATGGTGATGCACAGCTGCATTCCAGTCTTAGAGGCGACTACACTGCGGCAAGAAGAAAATAGGATAAGGGAAATTGAATGCATTATTTCTTGTGCCTGTTTACAGTTTTGACACACATGGCACGTTGCCATTCGTGACACTCAACACCTTTAAAATGTGAATAATCCAGTATAGTCCATTTGTCTGCCATCATTTGAAACATCTCCTTTACAAGACGGTCATTTTAAGACTGTCAGGTCTGCTATCAGCTCAGCTGGCATTACTCATGTCACTGAGTGCTGTTTCCTCTTCTCTGCTACACTCCAAACTATTTGGAGCCTCATGGCTGGCTAGTCAATGTTTATGAGGTTGGGAAAGCAAATTTGTAAGTAACTTAGTCTGCAGATATTGAAAAGTCTGCAGTAGAAATCATTTTAGGAAAAGGTAGCAATTGTAAGAAATTGTTTTGGCTGCTTAAGCAGCCCTATATATCATGTAAAGAGACTCTTTTAAAATGGCTCTACTCTGCCCTTTTCCCCCCTCTTTTTTTTAAAATGCATACACAGTTGTTTATGAATCTTGTTCCTCCAGCTGATAAAAACCTTTTTTCAGAGCTGAAGCAGCATTAATGGTCTTCAAGGATTCAGTTCTTTATTTTCAAAAGCAATAATTTCTTCCTTCTTCAGCACACAATTCCTATTACATTAGATACAAGGGCTGGAACAGAGCTGGTTTATAGAGGTGCATTTTCCCTCAAAGCAAGTTGTCAGTTTGCAAATTCCTAGGAAGGCATCTAAGCTTCTAGCGAGCCACAGCTGTATTAAGACAGCTTAATAATTGCAAAAATACCACCTGAGCTAGAGGAGAAGCTAATGACATCTGCCAGGATGTCACCATCCCTGAATGACTTCATTTCAGTTGAGTAAAAATCAGAGGGGGGGAAGGGGAAAACTTTTGGAAGTGAATAATGCACACAGCTAGATCTGGGTTCCAGAGGAAAACATGTCCCATTCATGGCAGATCCTTCTCCCTGGAAACAAAGACAGGACTGGGTCTTTGCCCTGAGATTCTAAGGAACCTAGATACACATGAGATGACATAAACCACTTTGCACACTATCTTCAATAAATTTCCATGGTTAATTTGTATATCTACATCTCTATAAATGTTTGTCTACTTTACATTTTACAAACTTCTACTTATTTAATTCATGTTTTCATCGTATCTGAGTTAACAGTGATTTTGAGGTAGTGGACTACCACAAATGTAAGCAACCCCTTTGACAACAATTATTCTTTAAGCTGAGCTGTATGAACATTATTCCTGTTCTAGAGGTTTCTTTATTGCATTCAGAATAATTGATAAAACAGCTACGATCATCCAGACCTGCCTAGGAGACGGTAGCAAGGGCCTAAAGACTGACAACTATCCTCTTCTGTTGGCATTGGTGATAAACTGGCAAGGAGATCACCTTCTAAATGAGAGAAGCTAAAGGTATTGATGAGGTGTATGGGAACTGCTGAATCACGGCCTGAACCTCTGATTGATCACCTGGGGCGAGCAGTGAGTCAGCCATGGGA
>JAOWBP010052514.1:0-12857 GCA_028571105.1 Tragopan temminckii
TAAGATAAAGCCTGTAACTTTCTGCAAGAGTCATTCAACCCCATCTGGGCTTCAAAAGGACTTGCTTTATTACAACAAATATTGAAAACATAGCATACACAACTCAGTGTACCTTAACAGGATAGTACAGCAATTACCTCCAACAATAGCCTGACTGTACCTGACTAGAAAAGGTCACAGATAGGGTTTAAACTCTGCCACGGTAAATTAAAACCAATTACTGATTAGACACAGTGAACTAATATAACAGATACAGAGAAAAAAAATCTAATTAAAGTTGTCAGTCATGGTTTGCTAATTACTTAAAAATACTTCACGTTACGTTCATTCAAATGAAATGTTTTCCTAGTGTGGGAAATGCTGCTAGGTTGATGTGTTGAACATCCGTAATTTGAGTACGTCCATCTTTGTACCTCCGATCTCAGCCTCTCCTTACGGTGAGGCTGAGAGCTAGGACTGCTCCCCTGAAGGAGAGGCAGCTTAGGGGAATCCCAGCACACTCCTGAATACCTGAGGGAGGACACAGAGAGGATGGAGACAGGCTCTGCTCAGTAGTGGCCAGCAGAGGCCCAGAAGAACAGGCACTGGGCATCATATGGAGCCTAAGAGGCTCCTTCTGGACACCAGGCAATACTGCTGTGCTGTGTCCTGCCACAGAGATCCAAAGGCTGTAGGGTCTCTTCCACAGGGACCTCTGAACCCAGCCAGATGTGGGGCTGACACAGCTCTGGGTTTTCCCCCCTTTCGTAGGCTTTGGACCAATGGACACAGAGGTCCCTTCCCATCTCCACCATTCTGTGATTCTGTAATATCTGCCAGGTAGCTCCTTCCATCTACAGCTCTAAATCACTCCACCTACTGGAGATACCACCACAAACGACAATGCCCCAGACAGGCTAAAGCACATGCTGAGTTCACCTAGCTTCTCTTTCATTTAATTAAGAGTCAAACCCACCATCAACTAATGACCATCTCACATATTCTTGCAAGAACATCAACAGCTGACTAAGGTACGAACAACTGTTCACCGGATGCACAGGCACACTAAGATTGAAGCAGTGGAGCTGGATACAGACTGCTACAAAGCAAGAGAGGTCTTGGAGCTCTCCTCTCTACCCAAGCACGCCATGATGCCTGCAAGCCTTGGGTGACATTGGTTTTGCTATTCCTTCAGGTATTGTTAGTCGGCCCATGAAACGGCTTCAACTTTTTTGCTACATACCTACCCATCAACTCACCCACTCCTACCTCCTCTCTCACTTGCCAGTCTAATTACCCGCCCACTCGCATTTTCTCTTACTCAATCACACTAAGCCACCCATTTACATGTTTCTCATTCATTTCCCCATTTGGTTACACAATCCAATCCCCACATACCTTCAATCCACTCTCTAATAGTAATTTAACCTCTTATAATATTCCTGTCCTCACCTCTCGCTTCAACATCCCTACCCTGTACGGAGCTTCTTAGGTGATTTTAAGGAAAGCAAACAAAAAACTCTTCTCTGAAGTCCTGTAGTGCAATCCTCTCATCATTTGGGGCACTCTGAAATGAAAAAAACAGTTACAGTGCTTTAGAAAATGGAGGTTTAGGCTAAGGCACTGGGGTATGACTAGAGGAACTCTGCCTGAGTCAGGACAGCATGGCTACGGGCCAGCTCACACCAACTGGTCTCTCTCCCACAGGGTGACAGCAAGGACAATGCCCATTTGTTCTCCTTATGGTCAGGGAATGTTTGTTTTGGGGGTGTTGATCAAGCTCTTTGTGGTTAAGATGTTGGAAATGTTGAAGCCAACCTCACTTGGGCACCCAAGGCTTCTCACAGAAAAGACCAAGCACTGAGAAACAAACAACAAACAAGCAACCTCCAGATCCCACCAAAACGAACGGAACTATACAAGGAAACAACAGTTAGAAAGTGGTTTTGAGAAGAATAGAGGACAATGGAAAGAGTGTGTGTGTGGGGGGAAATAAACATGCAGGCAACTGTGATACAACTTCCAGAATTTCTGTTACTAATAGGAAAGTGTCATTTTATTCTTTCTCCCTGTGATGCGTTACATGCATAAGCTCACTTCCTCAGTGCCACAACAGAATCACTTTATTTACACTGGCATACCGCCCCTACACAAATACATTTTCATTTCAGAGTAAAAGTGGCCTTTTCAGGTAACTTTAACAAGTTCTCAGGTAACACCAGAGTAGACCAACCCTTATATTATAATGAAATAAGCTTCTGAGAAATTATACTGTTAGCAGCTCGATTTAAAAAAAAAAACAAAAAAACTAAATTTAATCATTATTTTTTTTTTCCCAAATCCTCAAGAACTGAAGGTGCAGCACTTGGGTAAGCGATGCTTTAATACTCAAGAGCACATCATTCTGTTCTGCTCACAGTTACAGGCTGTTAGCATCAAAGAGCGAAGAATTACTGAAAGATGAGACCACAGACTTGAAATAATGCGGTAAAACAAAGAAACGGAAAAATTTAGGCCAAATATCAGGCAAAGAAAAAAATGTGCCATCAAGTTTTGTGGAAAAGAGTTCCAGAGGGCCAAGTTCTTGGAGTTTCTCTAGCCATAAACCATAGAAGAAAAAATGTAGCAGAAAACATGTCCTGGCAAGATGACGGTCTGGATGATCTAATGCACTTTCCATCTCTTAACATCTATGACTCTGTGGTTCCGCAGGAGTGCTTAACAGATGGCTGGCCAACTTCAGTACCAGCTCAATCGTCTGATAATAATCTGATAATCAAAGTCTTCAATCGAAAGGATACCCTCGCATCTGCATACTGCTGTTATATCACACCATGTTCATTCAGCGTTGAGAGTTACATTGCCATCAGAGAGCCTGATGCGAACGGCAGTAATTAGAGTTGTGTACAGCTCTCCTAAATAGGCAAAACAGAATTTAGTAATTAAAGAGACAATCATCATCTTTCTTGCAAAATGTTCAGGGTCAACTTTTGACAGCAGATTTGATGATAACAAGTTCAACTTTGTCAACATTTACGCATGCAAATAATTTTACTCATACATGCAACGAAGCATTAGCATGACTTGATCTATTCTAAGGGCATTTTCAATTATATACCCTTGACTTTTGTGCTCAGAATACCAGACTGCTTCTCAGATCACGTGCTTTGCTGTTTTCAAGTTATAAGGTGAACATACACATAGAAAGCTCAGAAACTATACAGCATGAGCACACCTTTCATGCTTAATGCATAAGAAAACTGGATTGTAACAATAAAAAAGAATAAAGATTACTAGAAAAAGACAGAAGAAACAAAGAAACTCTAGAGCAGAAAAGAAGGAAAAAAGGCACATGAAGAGATAATTCTTTACAACATGAATAACTGACTGTGTGTCTCTAGAATCATAGAATCCTTCGCATTGGAAGGGACTTTAAAGGTCATCTAGTCCAACTGCCCTGCAATGAACAGAGACAAGTGCAGTTAAATCTGGTTGCCTAGGGCCTGATCCAGCCTCGCCTTCAAAGTGTCCAGGGATGGGGCAACAACCACATAACTGGGCAACCTGTTCCTGTGCCCCACCACCCTCAACGTAAAAGATTTTTTCTTATATCCAACCTGAATCTACTCTCTTTGATCTTGAAGCCATTCCCCCTTTGTTCTATCACCACAATCCCTGCTGAAGAGTCTGTCCCCTTCCTTCCTGCAGCTCCCCTGTAGATACTGTCAGGCTATCAGGTCACCTCGCAGCCTTCTCCAGGCCGCACAGCCCCAGCTCTCTCAGCCTGTCCTCATGGAAGAGGAGTTCCATCCCTTGGATCATTCTGGTGTCCCTCCTATGAATGCACTCCAACAGGTCCATGTCTCTCCTGCGCTGAGGACTCCACATCTCGACGCAATACTGCAGGTGAGGGCTCATCAGTGCAGAGCAGAGGGGCAGGATCACCTCCCTCACCCCCACTGCCTGAACCACCTCTGCCCTGAAAGCTTCTTTGGAGGAACAGGTTTGGTGTTTTGTTGTTGTTGTTTTTTTATTCCTGGCCAAAATAAATTCTACCTTGACTCTAATTAGGATGTGCCATTATTTGTGAGATTATAGCCAAGGGCAAATTTTGCAAGGGGCACGAGCTTCAAGAAGAACAATTTGTGACACTTGGAAAAAAAAACAGAGTCTGCAGATGCTAAGAGTTGCAGGATGTTTGTAAATGCTATTTTTACACTACTTATTTACATTGATGACTAAAAATTTTAGTATTGGATGGATCCCACCACACAAGAGGTGCACCAACCGTCCTCTCAAGCACTTAGACTTTGAGGAGAAAATGGAAAGGACCACTACTGTCGCTGATGTGAAAAAAAGTAAATTAAACACTCCGTGTGCAGTGATGCTCAAGTGAAATGCAGACATCTAAAATGCAGGTGTCAACAGAAAACAAGGAATACCAAGTATCAATACCTGCTTGATTTGGAGATCAAGGCTCCCTAAGCACCTGTTACTGACAAGGTCAGTGCTTAGCTCTTGCTTGAGGTCAACATGGGAGGTGGGATTTCCTGATCACACCAAACTCCACTTAATGCAGGTGTCATGGAAGGGGCAATCCCACCTTCTCCTGTGCTTCTTTCCACGAGTCGCTGCTACTTCCGCATGAGCAGCTGTGCAGCTATGCAATGAATTATATCAGCTTGGACAGTCAAAACCTTCTCTTCCTCCCAAAAAAGAAAGAAAAATCTAATATTCAGTGAGATCAGCAATTGATCCAGCTCAACCCAAAGCCACGCGGACATCAGCGCTGACCACAGAAGAAGCTAGCCCTTACATCTCACGAGTCTGCACAGCAGTTCAATGTGTTCTATACTCTCAGGTCATTAGGAAACGCTGACAGCAGGGCATGCAGCTGTCCTGGTCACGGTCATCTAGAAACCTGTACAAAAAAAGATAATACTGTTGCCTTGAAAGAGTAATCCAAAGGTGAGGCCTCACCTGGAAAGCTGGGCACTATTCCCTCTGCAGATCCCACTTCCTACAGAGCAGACTTCAGGCAGAGCTCGGGCTGAGGCTGCTCTCTGTCCTCCCTCTGGAGCTGTGCCAGCATAGGGAGGAATTCAGAATTCACAAAGCCATAAAGAGAAAGCACTGCAGGGCAAATATCACTCCACGAGACAGAGACTCCCAGGAGAAGGGGCAGAACTCTATGCTGTGATCCCTTCTCCAGGAACTGCTCATGCCTAATGCACTGAAGATTAGATAAAATGTACACACAGCTCCTTTTATATTAAAGCTTGGAAAGATATAACCTATGAGCTATGTAAATACACTAAAGAGCCAAGTGAGAGCTCTGCCCTAACAGGAGAACAGCACATACCTACCTGTATTCTTGGAAATATTTTAATTTTTGGTGGATAAAACTAAATCAAAGAGCAAAGCTGAGATCTTCGCAGTTATGACTCACTTCTGCCAACCTCATGTTTTGGCAATAGAACTGTATATACAGGACCTGTAGTAACAGGTCATATGAAAAGTTTCAATAGTCGCTTAGGTCCTTAAAGATACAACTGAGGTGCCCAAATTTTGATCAGAAGGGCAAAAAGCCTACCAGCTGCAATTTGCCAAACCTGTGAATGGGCAGCACCGCCCACCAGCAGGCCAGGTTACCAGCAGACGTGTAAGAGAGGCCAAAAAGCAAGCAGAGCAGTGACTGCTGCACAGGTCTGTTCTGAAACTGCATGGATGCAAATGGCTTCCACTCACATCTTGTGCTGCTGGTATGCATACATTTTTATTTGGCTTGATGGATTATTTTTGTTTAAATGTTGGATTGCGATTCCAGCAGAACAATACGAGAGGAAGTGCTCTCCTCTGCCAGGCCCAATTTTGAGCTCACCACCCTGGAGGCAAACTTCAGCCACAAACTCTGCATTTGGATCGCTACGGGCCATGAAAAACTTAGGAAATCACAACAGAGTTGAAAAAGCAAAGCCAACCATGCCTCTATACCTCACCTGCAAACTTTCAGGTGGGAATTCCTCAGAAGTCAGCACAAATGAATGCTATCAAGAGACTGCATGCACCTAAAATGTCAAGCTGGGGTGCTTTAGTGAAAGAAATCATACTACAGCAAAAGAACCCATACTACGCACCTGTGTATCCAATTTCCGCTTGTTTCAGTGTTTCCGTATGCAATTTATGGCTTGAAAGACATGGCTTATGATAAAGGGTTTCTTGCAGTGCAGGTCTTCCACTTACTAATGTAATAAGCAGTTTTCTGCTTCAGAAGAAGCGCTATTAAACCAACCTCTGTGTGCTGCATTTTTTCAGTCAATATAATCACAGAAAGCGTGGGGGAAAAAAAGCAATCTCTGCACCACATATTTTAAATTCTACCTCTATTTAGTGACAAGTATTTTAACAAGAAGAAAACGAGATCCTGCAAACACTTACGCAAAATCAGCAGCATTCGGAATGCAAGATCACATTTTCCACTGATTTTGGGTGTGCACCATCCCCAGCAGTGAGCAGACAGTAAGGGCCTGCTCCCCAAAAGCAGAGGGCTGCAGAGAGCAGCAGTCCTCCTGTTGTACCGGTGGGTACACAACAGCCACCTGAGAATCTAAAATTGCTTCTCCTTAAAAGAGTCCTGCCTGTAATTTCTTAGTAAATGAAACCGCTCCAATGTGAACCTGAGGAAATTTGATCTGCTGCTTCAATTTACGTTTAACAATTAACAGTTCAAGGGCCATAAACATCCACAACTTCCTTTCTCTCTATCTGAAGTGATAAGAAAACAGGGGTTTCTTTTTTTTTTTTTTTTTTTTAACATACAGTCCCCCTTGAGAACACTTTGATAAGCTTATTGCTAAACAAATGCTTTCCAGAAGATACGCATTAATTCAAAAAAATACTTGGCAGAAACCTACCTTCAAATATTTAATTCACGTAACATTCCCTTTTATTTGTTTTAATTCAAGCAAAATATTTTCCCCCGCCTTTCCCTTTCATGGGCTTTTCACACCCACATAACAACCAAGTGACTCTTCCCTGACCCTGCCTCCCACTCCGTTCAGTACAACTGCTCACTAGAAACTTGCCACGCACGTAAGCTCCTCTCCCGCGGTCCAAAGGAAGCACTTAAGGAAAGGAAATCCAGCACAATGCTAAACCTTCCCCTCTGTTTTTTTGTTTTTTTTTTTTCCTTTTTATTTAACCGCTGGGTTTATTCCCAGCTCTGCAGGGAGATGCTGTGCATGTTGCCACTGCAGAAAAGGGGGGAGAATATTTCCCGAGCGCCGTCCTACAACTTACGCCTCGATGGGTTGGGAATGGCAAGACGTCCTCACGTCACCCACCCAGGACAGGAAAGCCACCACTCTGCACTCCTGGCGATGGACTGTGAGCACACAGCATCAACACTTACTGAGACTGCTGTCTGGAGGAGACGCGGCACCCAGCGAGATTCATTAAATAAGCACTCTTCTGCTTTCCCTATCTTCTTATCATCTATGCACGCAGAACAATTTTCTGGAAAGCAAAGAGCTACGGTATCACACACCAGAAAAACAGCTTCCTCTTTTGAAGGAAAGCACAGTGATAATGCTGATGAAGCACTGAAGGTAAGTTAAACATCGCTATCCTCATTTTATTGACTGGGTAATTAAGGAATAAATAACGACTTGCTCCAGAAGACCCCTCCTCCAAACAAAACACCCTCAAAGCACTGGCAGAGTCACAAGCAGATCCAGCGAGCACAACTTCCAGCCACAGCTCCAGCAGCCAACGTGATTCCCTCTAGCCAACAGTACATTAATCATTTTTGTTTAGTTTTTGTTGTTGTTGTTTTTTAGAAACCACTAATTGATAGCCTTTTTACGGAAGATTTACAAAGCCACTTAAAATATCATTATTTCTATTCTAGGAATATTTCAGGAAAAGTATCATTGGATTTACTGCATGGTAACGCACATCTGATTTTCATATTAAACTCAAAATAAACCAAAGCTTTGTTTGTTCAGCAAAGACAACAGGAAAGCAGCGGAGCAGCAGGGGCTTGGGGATGCTACGATCCCAAAGCTAGGGCATGGAGGGCTGGCCCAACTCTCTGCTTAGCACCAACACAGCACGGTTTTGTAGGTGGAAGCTGGGAGGGAAAAGCAATTTCAGACTGTATTTTGTCAACCCGATGGCCTAAGCTTGCCCCCTTATTTACAGATTCCTGAACTCCAGCAGATCAGCCAGCTTTTTCTGTGAAAGCTGCTCCCATGAAAAAAATCAACATACCTTGCCACGCTCACAGAGCTGGGAAGAGATTTCCTTCCATTACATTTAGTAAGATACCATCTAAGCACTAGAAAGGAGAAGTATATAAACTTACCACTGCATTATCAGGAAAAGCATCAGAAATCAAGCTTAGGTGTTGCTGAGCAGTCAGCACCTCAGCTCCTTCCTGGCACAAAATCCACGCAGCATGCAGCAGGTACCAGAAGCACCTCTCCTGAGCTAGTCCTACCCGTATGCTCACAGATGTCTTCTGAATCTGCTACCAACAAAAGAAACCACAATAAGACCGTTTCCCTGATTCTTCATAACTGAGTCAGTAGGTCAACAATTCCTTCGGTTTAAGAGCCAAACCAATTCCCTTAAACACCCCCTGTTTTTTTTTCCCTGATGGAGAAGCCAACTGTCTGCTGCCAGTGGCAGCTCAGCTGCTCACAGAACAGAACCAAACTGCTCCAACAAACCAGCTTGCCCTGGCGCAGACGTTCATCCTGACACAGCTCCATTTTGTCTCTCACGTCTGGGAGAAGCCACGAGCAATTACTTACGTTTTCAAAGCGAGCCACAGGCAGGGAAGTGCTCCGCGTGCACCTTGCGTGCTGCCGCCAGCTCCTGCAGCCCACATCCTCACTGCCCATGGCAGCACATGGTGGCACGAGGAAGGGAGCATCACCGAATGTCAGAGCTGCTCCCGCTCCATCCTTCTCCACACCAACACAGAATATCCTGCCCGTGTCTCTCATGCGCTCAGCTCGAACAAAGAGAAAGCTCGGAAGCTGCTCTCCTTCTTCCCAATCCATGACTCAAATGTCTGGTTGAAATTGGTTTCGTAATAACCCTTTAGTACCACCTACTCACATCACCAAGTGCTTCTTTCAGCAAACGCGCAGGAAATCACCAACGAGTGCCAATGGAGCTACTATTCCAAGAACTCGCTCTTTCGGTTATTCCTCCATCATTTGGAAACCAAGACACTTTTACTTTCCCTATCACACCGGGTATTTTTTATAGAAGAGCCTTTAAATGCAATCCTGTAAAATACTTGGTTGATAAATCACCAGCTGAAAACTCGCCCACTGTAAAGAAAAGAATTTCACAACACTCATTCCAGAAAACACAGTAACTCCTTTCTGGAAATAATTCACCGGACAAAAATCAAAAGGGCAGAATTAATGTTCGGAGACCGTTTGCATCTTGCACAGCAGACAAAGACGGTGCAGCGAGCCACGTGCCTCTGTGACCGTCACCAGCAGACCCCTGAATCACCCAACCACACGATGAGTCGCTGTGAATGGTTTCCTCTTCCTCTGCACTCCCCCGGCGGGCTTGGCGCTGCTGGAGGATCCTGAGCCTAATCCTGACTTTGATGGGGATTCCAAAACTCATCTCCTAAGGCTGCAGTCACCAGCGGACGCCGCAGACATCTGCTCCTCCTGCTTTGAGTCACCTGTCAGCAGTACAAAAGGAAATTGCTCAGCGGTGAGCACGTGGAAGCCCAGTGCTAAAGTGCAGAAATACAAAATACCGGAGTGCTCACATCACCCTCAGGGAAAAGTACTCGGTTCTGTAGCGCTGATATTCAAAGAGGTGAAACTTGGTAATAATGAGTAGACGCCAGCAAGCCTTACAGCTCAGCCTGCAGTGCCAGCGTCGTTGAGGCAGCAATGGAAGGGGGGACAAAATAAAAGAAGACATTTCAAAAACACTGGACCTGCACTGTGCGTGACAAGAAAAATAATTAAAACAAGTGAGAGAACTAATCTGTGACTGCTTAGGAAGTTAACTCTTCGAAGGAAATGATTAAGTAAGAGAACAAAAGCCAAGTGTTATGTTTATCAAACAAGGAAACCTCACAAATGAGCATGCCTGCTCATGGCAGCGGGGCCAGAGCGGTGACAGACCGCACAAGAGCAGCTCCCACCATGCTGCCATCCCTGAGGTTATTAAGCAGCTCCTATTTCAAGGAAATACACTTTTTAAGAAATGCAAAGCATTGCTTTGCCAGAATGAAACGCTACAGGAAGGCATCCGCAACATCCTGTGCCTTTATGAAATTCCCTTTATCCAATTCCTGCTCAGGACGAAATTCACTACGATTTCAGTAAGGAATCCTGGTTAACCAGGACGGTATTTACAAATCCAGGCCAGAAATGCTCACTTCTGTGTCGTTCCATCACAAATACGCTGCTCACGAATTCAGCCATCCAAAACAAGCCTCCAACTTTGCAAAAAACCAACCAAACAAAAAAAACAACAATCAAACAGGCGAGTAAAAAGGCAATTAGAGCACATTACGCTTCGAATCTTCAGGAATTTGACAAAAAGGAATTCATACTAAAGATTTAATTGTCTGACCTGCTTCTGCATGCTGAAGGAGTCAGACCTGGTGCCTCTAGAGGGAGGGCGAGAGGCACTTCTTGTTCCTGTTTCGTATTTGAGTTCTTCCCTGCGCGGGAGATGATCTAATTATTCAACACGTCAGTATATCGCTTCACCCTTTCTTGCATGTCTACTGACATTAACATATTTTAACAATTCAGCTCATTAGGAAGGATGGGAGGCACTGAATGACAAATCATCCTTAAAAATCCACCACAAAGGCACAAGTCTTCCTGTGTTTTGTCCCGCACCTAGCCCAAACTCTATGGGAGCAAATGATGCTGGATGCAAGCTGGCAACAAAGATCAGGAAACACAGCCCCTGTGCTGCTGGTCAGATGTACACACGTTCAAAACACAAGCCCCATCCATGAGCTCTGGCCAGAATAAGCAGTGCCCTGCCCACTTAGGAAGCACAGAACTCCTGGAGTCCATCTTCCCATTGTATTCCCATTGTTTTCAAGCTCAGTGCTCAGCAGGGACTACCAGGGAGAGGGGGGTGTCACACCTCGCCTAGAATTGGGCACTGGCAACAAAAGCAAGGGATCAAACCACACAAGGCTGCTGCTGACAGACTTGAAACGGATCCGAAACAACGCTGAAATCCAAATATAACATGCATGGCACCTGTATTTGCATGCGTGGGATGCTGAAGGATTCCGAGGTTTTTTATCAAATGTCCTTGTTACAGCAAAAGCAGAGAGCCATGGGATTCTCAGCTCCTTCTGCATGCAATGATTTCAGAGATGATGTTCTTCTCTTTCAGACCTTGCCTCGACCTACCACAGCACATCCACTCACGACTGGCTGCAGCAGACTTCATGGCATATACTAAGCCTACCAGTTCATAGGAAAGGTTTCTTCAGCAAGTTTCTATATATAAACCTGTTTACAACTATTTCTATGAGCCCATTCACAGTCGGTTCCTTTACTGCAATCGAACATGATGGATTGGTAGCCAGCTAATGCTTATGTAAGGACTTCAAGGAAGCAAAAACTTATTTTGTATAAAATCAAGCCAGTATAGCAGTGGGTGCAATGGAATTATACTGCTACATGTTAAATGTTATTAATAAAAGACCTGCATTGCAGTCAAATGCTACATTCCATTAGTACAGTCAAATAATTCCTGCCATAAAAATCTAACTGTTCTCAGCCAAAGGAATGGTGACAGGTAAGAAGCATCTGCTTTTTTGATTTAGAAACACCACACTTCTTAATAAAAACAAACATGGAGAGACAGGAAGAGTATATATTTATGATTTGCATAAGTCTGATTTAACTTCGGTCAAAAATAAAAATAAAGACAACAATTTTCAAGTGCATGATGTAAACTTTCCCAACTCAGGTGGGATTTTTGTTTTTTGTATTTTTGCTTTTTGAGGTTGTTCTTTTATTTTATTGTTAGTGTTTTCTTTTTGTTGGCAAGGTCGTGTTTTTTTCCCAGACATTGTTTCCTTCTCCTCCTAACTCACCCCTCTAACAGCAGACATGACTTGCTCAGCCCAACGATGCACTTGTCTCGATCACAGCCCCAGCTGCCCCCACCATACTCAGGAGCTCACTGCCCTCTTCCTTCAGGAAGGAGCAGCAAGACTACATGCCCGCAAGGTGACTTAGCCTGCAAACAAAAATGTTTTATAGTGGTCTTAGTGAGACACAGAGAACACGAAGGAGTCTGCTTCAGGAAAACAGCTCTGCTGCATGCAGGCTGGGGGGAAAGCACTGCTCCCTGGAGCGGATGCAGTTGGTGTACACAGTGACACAGCCAACAAGGCCAAAGTACCCACTTCACTATCAATAAATCAGTCAGTCTCACGTGATGAAAACAGGCACTTTCCACAGAACTTCCTGGGTAGCACCGGGGTTTCTCTCCTTAGCTAGATCCCATTTTGTACCACCATGTTGCAGCAGCGCAAGGACTAAACCAGATGCAAACTGAACTTCATCTTGTTTAAGGGCCTGCTCCTGTGGGTTCCTGAGGTGTGCAGGCTGTGAATTTAAGGCCAGAAACGCTGCTGGCAGCATGTGTGTACTGGGAACAGACTGGCCCAAGCACTCAGGTGACAAGATGACTAAGGAGGCAGAGCCCAGCCTCACCTTTCTGAATGGCGCTCACCGCAGCGCAGCACTTCAAACTTCTTTGGAAGAGATTGCCAAAGAGATGCCGCTCAACTCCAGGTTTGGTTTCTTTTAATCCTCTTCCTGCATTTTATCCAAGCTATATAAGCA
>JAOWBP010052516.1:0-12851 GCA_028571105.1 Tragopan temminckii
ACGCTCCCAATTCCCCCCCCCCTCCCCCAAGATCCTTTTGTTTTCATTTTAATACGTCTGCTAACCTGCTTTGACACCTTTGTTCTTCCTTTATCATTCTGCAGCTCTGCTTACATCTGAATTTGCTACGTATGGCACTTACGGCTATGCTATGTGCTATTTTTTGTTCTCTTTTCAGCCAGCTCCACCTGACCACAGCCCTGAGATCCGCCGTGCCAAGCTTGCTCCCCACCGCTCCTCACCCAACACCAGTTCCTCTAATGCCCCCAAGGCCCCTACCACATCACACCTGTCCCATATTTCTCTGCACCACATCACAATGTAACAATGATGAGCTATAGCAGTACCACTGCAACAGTAAGCAAAGGAAAAGCAACTAGCCACGGCCACCTGCTCCAAAGAGCAATTGCTCTTAAGGAGAGGAGATGGAGAAGAGGAGGCTCAGGGGAGACCTCATTGCCCTCTCCATCTCCTGGCCAGGATGTTATGGCGGAGCAGGAGTCAACCTCTGCTCCCAGCTAACAGCAGTAGGAAAGAGGTATTGGTTTTAAGTTGTACCAGGGGACATTCAGGTTGGATATTAGGAAAAATTTCTCCTTAGAATGGTGGTGATGCAGTGGCACAGGCTGCCCAGGGAGCTGGGGGAGTCACTGTCCCTGGAAGTGTTCAAGAATCATGGAGATGTGGCACTGAGAGACACGGTTGGCAGGCATGGTGGGGATGGGTTTGGGTTGGACTTTGTCTTCTTAATGGTCTTTTCCTCAGCACATGCCTGGGGCCGGTGACCAGCACCGGCAATGCCATGGCTGTGTTAATGTGTGGCTGTGATTCCCATTTGCTCCCCATCCTGCCCAGCCTCACAGCTGTGGGTCTGAGGATCAGCCCAACATCAGGAGGTCTCTGTTCACTGAGATTAATGAAGAACAGTTTAGAGATTGGTGCCTCCTGAGCTATGTTTATACAGTTTTAGGGAACCGCTGGAATAAATGGTGCTGAATTAATATGAAGCTAAAAATAGGGCAATCAGGTGGAATCTTTAGCTGCTGTAATAGTTGAGCTACAAAATTATACTGACCTTGGCTCATGATGCTGCAACTTTGAATTCCAGTTTCAGCTTAGAGATCTGTACGTGGCATCTGGGTCAGCTCCTTATCTTTCCTGAACCTCAGGAGCAGTGCTGCAGCAGTGTCTGAAGGGCTTCCACTGATAGTTCATACAACTGCTAAACACGAAGATTTTCTGCAGAAAACCATGTCAAGAAGTCAAGCCCTCCTCTGCCAAATGTTTTAGTACAAGAACTGAAAGGATAGAGTGCACCTGCAAAGATCACCTTTAAAATAAAGTTAAATGAAGTCTGCAGCACACATTCCTGGCACATGGAATTCCTCTATGACAGATTCCTGTATTAGTGGTGTGAGTCAGCCGCTGTCATATGGAATTAAAGGCAGATTTCTCCCTCCAAACCACAACCCAACTTAGTGACTTAACACCACCACAGTGTGGGGATGGTAACCAGACCGATTAAAAATAACTAAGGCAGAATGAGACCCAGTGATCGAGGGGTAAAAAGTAACCCAAGCACTAAGGAACTACAGTTACTTTAAATTGCACCAACTCCTGCATACCTTGGCTGGAATGATGAGCATCGTATTACTTGCAGTTCCTACACCTTTGCTTCTGTCTGAAATAAAATCAACTGTGAAAGGATAATTTACTGGATAAGTATTAACATTGAACTATAGCTGCTGGAGGATGGTGAATCAATGGCAGCTGTACCACGGTCCCAAATTATCAGAAGAATTGCATTTCCACTTCCAGCTGAGAAGTGAAAGACAAGCTTAGAGCCTGGGTTGGGCGCTGTGGTGCTGCCTGTCTGATGGAACAGATCCCATTTAATCACATCAGGGCACGTATTTCTCCATTATTCTCTATGGTTGATATTTAGAAACAAAAAGGCAACCCGATTTTAGAAATTGGGCAATCAGAATCGCATTAGTAGACCAAATTGACATCTGGAATCAATTATAAAAGGAAGAAAAAGAGGTTGTGCTCTTTTGATCTTTTAGAACGTAAACACAAGGTCTGATAAATCTGGTTGCCCACACATTTCCCATCTTACAAACATCAAGGCTTATTGTGATTTGTTGGCTGATATTAAACCAGCTCCTTATTTAATGACCCAAGCTGAGATCACGGCTCCAGAGAAGCAGACATCATCTACACAGCATGAAATGCATGCTAAAGCTTACACAATTTTGTTGCACATTTTACCCCATATTGGCGCTACTTTTCCTAAATTGTAGCGAGGAGTCAGGGCACTGGAGCAGCAGCAGAATTCCAAACCAGGTGAGCACCTTGCACAGTGCAGACAAATGTTTGCCCATGTAAGCAAGGACAAGTGGCTTGAGTGACTGAATTTTGATCTCATATTATTCAGACTTTTGCTCCTTGGGAATTCGTGTTAGGTAAGTATCAGCTGAACAAAGAAACAGGTAACAGGTTTAGCCATCAGAATAAAATATGTTTTCCTTCTCCCTGGTTTATGCTTCACGCCTGTGAAGCTGATACCAAACTACTACAATTATCATGTTTCATGGTTGGATAGCAAGCAATAGGACAAGAGGGAATGGCTTTAAACTAAAAGAGAAGAGATTTAGGTTAGAGGTAAGGAGGGAATTTTTACTCAGAGGCAGCGAGGCCCTGGCAGCACTGCCAGAGCTATGGGTGCCCCATCCCTGAAGGCGCCCGTGGGCAGGGGCAGCACTGTGTGAAGACTTGGTGTCATTTCTATCGAAGTTCCCACCGATGTCACTGTGTTCAGGTGTCACTCACACCTTTCCCCCTCACACACAGTGCAGCTCCCAGCCCCCCCAGGAGCAGCTCTGCTTTCCTCTGTGCTGTCCTGCACACGTGGCACCCACCAGAGCTGAGCGAACTGCTGACTGCAGGATGCCCAAGGGGAAGGGGAACTGTTCCAGGGGTTAGAAAGGATGGAGTTAACAAGGCAGGAGAGCGCAAGTCTCAGGAGGCAGGATAAACAATAGAAAGGTTTCCTTCCTTTATAAGGAGCTTAATGGAAAATTGTCTGGAAAGATGCACGGTGCCAATGGATTTGCTGCTAATAGTAAAACCAGGAGCCTTCAAAAACCTTAGGAAATAAAAATTCATGACCGAGAAAATAAACCCAAATTAAGAAATACAGACTTGACAGGTGCTTCCTGGGGCTGCGGAGATGAGGGAGGGAGAAGTGGGTTTCTCAAGTGAGGGATAATGACGATGCGGAGCACAGGTAATTTGTTTCCTCTCTCGGAGGTGCCCAGCATGGGGCCTGGCCTGGCTCATCACGCTGTGCCTCCTGCTGCTCCTAAGGGGTGCAGCTCCTGCAGAGAGGTTTTTCTGTGAGCGAGCCTCATTTTGGGAGGCTGAAAATTGCTTCATTCAGATTGCAGCAACATTCCTCATTTACAGGAGACTTTCAAGTGGATCAGTCCACCTCACTGCTTTCTAGCGGAACAAACACAAGTCATTTAGGAGCCCGTTAATTAGCTGGGAGCCTGAGGATGTAAAAAAGTGTGCTTACTGCATCGCCCCACCGGCACAGGCTGGTTTCCTGCTGCAGCACTCAATGCTTTGTCCAGTCTGGTTTTAAAATGTGTCGGGTAACAGGCTCCTTGCACTGCTGCTCCAGCAGCATTCATGGTCAGGAAGTGCTCATCGATCACCAGTATCACTTTTCCTCGATGACATTACTTCATTAATTACACACCGATAAATCAGGACTGGTATTTCCTCCAGCTGTAATGCTTAAGGCTTTCAAATCTTTTTATTGGCAAGTAACGCTCCTCTAAATCTAAGCAGCAATTTCACTGCGCAGAACAGTTACTTTTGTTGTCCTTCTCCTAAATCCCTTGCTGTGCTTTAATATCTTATTTTTTTTCCCAGAACTTCCTCTGGTCTTGTTATATGCCATTACTTGGCACGAAGACACATTTTCATTTGCAATGTCTCTATCTTATATAGAGTATGGAAATCTCTCTCCAAACCGGGAAATGGAAGACTGTGCACTGGGAAACACAATGCGAATGTCTCATTTTTGCTGTCCCTAACACAACAGGTTTCTAAAGCAGCTTATTATTGCCATCTATGGCTCTTTGCGGAGGATTTCACAGCACCAGCAGTGCCTACTGTAACATCTTGCAGGAATTTAACAAACCATCGTTCAGAATACATGCAAGAGCAATTCAGTAGGCCTTCCGCTGAGTGCCACACCAGATTCTAAGAGGCACCTTTATACCTTTATCAATCTGACTCCAAAGGCAAAACTAGCAACAAATCTGAAGTTGTAAAATCCAACTTTTCACACTTTCTTGCTTTTCTGGTGTTTCCAAGAAACTTACAGCACCTGAAAGCTTTAATCCACCATATGCTTCACTTGATTCTTAAATTGCTCTTCAATTCCCTTGCTCCTCCTTGATCAGCTGAGGTTCTGTCTCAAGGATGCATCAGGGACATGTAGGTTTAGGCCAACAGGGCTCACACAGCTTGTGACAGATTCACTTCTCCCAGCATTAATCCACTTTAATCCAACTGGATCACACTCAGGCTTTGACAGCACCAGTTCTGTTAATATTTAAAGGTTAATAAATTCAGTAGATCCTGTGCAACTTATAGATACATAGAGAGCTTTGACTAAGATTCTGTAAAATGAGTTAACGGATGTAAAGGATACCACACAACGGGGTATTTTTTCCATAAGATGTGGAGCATTAGAAAAACTTGCATTAGAATGCAAGTACCATAATCATGCTTCAATAATGAAGCGATTTCACGGATATCAGAGAAAAATACAGGACGATATAAACTGTGCAGTTTTCTCATACAAATTCCTCACTGCTTGCGGAACAAATGTGTCCCCAAATCTCTAAATACCTCATGCAGGCACAGCAAATAAATGATTTGGGGTGGGAGATGACAATCTCTGAGACCCAAGAGGATGGGGGAAAGATGCTGAGAGCCGTAAAAAAGCTGTCAAGTGTACCATCCTGCTGTTGCTCTCCTTGTTAAAGATGCGAGAGCACTTGCAGCTGTTAAATATTGAGAAGGAGAAACAGCTTAACATCCAAGTGTAGCCCTCAAAGGGAATCTTACAGAGCAGTAAGATTTTTAAAAAGATGATGAGAAGTTGAGGGACACCAAAAATCATACTAAGCAAATGCAACTTTAAAATACATAAAAACACGTAACAAAGCCTTCCTCAAAGGCCCCAAAGGAAGAAAAGACGCTCGCTTACATCTATGACATTTGTACCCAACTCAATAAACTGATGTTGCAACTGAGGCATTCTGCACTCAAATGCAGTAGAAAACAAAGGTCTTGACCAGCTCCAATCTTGAAAGATATCAGGGCTCTTGGGAAGAACAGACATTCATCAGTGCTCGGGATGACTGCACACTGGCCATTTCCCCCAGCTTCCAATCTTCGTGGGAAAGAGCACGCTACTTCACTCAGCCCTGCACAGCACAGGGTTTAATCCAGCAGATGCTGCAGTGATAGACAAAATAAACTCAAAATAAAATAAAATAAAATAAAAATAAAATAAAAATTTCAAGATCAAAGACATGATGTAAAACAAAGATACAACGATTCAACATTTTCTCAAGGTCATCTACGGAAAGCCCATCATGGGTTCTGTAATGATAGAAGCAGCTGCTTCACTGAAATTAATTTATTACTTTCTATTGAGAATATCCCCTTTAATCCTGCATGTATTTTTTTTATCACAAAAAGGTGGGTTTTCTTGCAACTTCTTTTGTAAAACTTAATATTGTATGTCTGGTAACGTGGCTGCTTCAGCATTCCTCACTGGAAATCCCACACCTGCGAAACCGTGGCAACACTGACAGTAAGTGACCTACACGAAGTTTAATAGAAAAATTTTACTGAATATCCTCTGTTTAATGTAAACAAGGCAGGAGGCAAAACAAAGAGCATATATCTGATATAGTTACATGATTTTACAGGGCACAGAAACTGCTGAGGATCACGGTTTGAAAACCCATGTATGATGCACAATATCAGGTCACCCTCAGATCCAGCACATCACTTAACATTGAGACAGTGAGTTACAAAAAAAAATGTCACCTGTGAATTCACACAGCAGGTTATGGGAGACATTACCATGCATTCACAAAGCCATTCCATGATTATAGTGCCCTGTAAAACCATGTGCAACAATCTTTACACTAATCGTAGTGTAAGCAAGCCCGGGATTCTGGTTCTCATATTATATATAATCTATGTATATATATACATAGGTGATGTACAACCAGACTCAAGCTGTGTATCAAATCACAGCTTTTATATTGCACAGACAAATACATAGTAAGAACGTTACACAGACAGGATCTGAATACCAGGAACATTACAGTCATATGGGAAAACAACTAAGGACAAACTTGTTCTACTGGAGCTTAGCACATGGCGTGTTACAAAACTTTCAATATCAGAGTCTAAATCAAATACATACTATAAATGGGAAAAAAAGTAAAAATGTGCATATTTACACACGTGCATCAGGGTTAAAAAGTAGTTTACATTTGCTTTTTGAAATCAAAAGTTATTCTAGTATTTCCTCTCAAGCATTTCAATCTACTGATAATGGCCATAGTTTCAAAGGTGATAAGCACTTGCATTTCCCGCTGACATCTGGAGGGTCTGCTTACATTGTCAACTCCAGGCCATGCATTTTCTCAGGTGCCCACCTCTGGGTAATAAATAACCACATACAAACACAGAGAGAAACAAAATGGGCACCTCAATGACATGCATAGATCGGAAAGGTGAAAACACGGACCTCAACTAACTAAAAAAAAGTGCATGAAAAGTATCACAAAACAAAATTAAATGAGATCCACCTCTTAAGGAAGATTAAATCACTTTTACAAAAATAAATGCCATTGTCACCATGTATGGTAATTAAGGGTTTGTAAGCAACTCACAAACCAATAAGGATTGTTTCACTTATTAGGATGGATCCACTTCTTACAAATTTATCAACCGAGTCTCACTGGTTCACAAGAACATTGCTGTTGTTGCTGAAGATTCAGGTATCGGTGAAAACAACATTGATGCCAATGGTTTCATTTAAGATCAGGCACCTTCTGAATGGCTTTACAAATTACCACGCTGCTTGGAAAGCTCTTGCAAGTTTCATTCATAGCAGTATCATCACATCCAGTTTGCACTGAAATAAGGACATCAGAAATATTCTGGAACATACACATAAAAAAATAAATAACAGAAATTTGGAGGAAAAAGTAATTTAGCACAAGCAAAAACCAACGAAGACTGAAACTGAGTGAAGCATCAGCATTTGTGCCCAACAACTTGACTTCATCCATGCAAGGAACTGTAATTTAGGAAAATTACTGAAATTAAGCTTCACCTAACTCAAGTAGTTTAACTGCTTGTCTGAACTGGGATCTTAATTATAACAAATGTATGTATTAAAAATCACTGCATAGGCATATGTTCTATAGTATAAGTCAAGTAAGTTATATTAACACAGCTTATAATATGACTAAAACTGTTTGCTACTTTCAAGGCATATTTCTAAACAACAAAAATGAAAAAGTGTCTTTTTTAAACGTTATCCTATGATGCTAATGTGACCTGAAAACACTTCATGGCTAAATTCAGGGGGGAAATAAGGGAGTGAGGAAGCCAGGTTGTTTTTTTTGTTTTCTTTCCTGGATTTATCTGGCAAAAAAAGCCAGAATCATTCCAGTTACAGGGACCACTGAACACAGGTTTTATTTGCCAAAATATTTTCCCAGTTCCCCAGTCAGACTTTCTCCCCAGCTGAACCTATATGGAAGCTTTTACAGCAGGACCATTTCACTGCTGTGACAAGAATAAATTTAGCCCATTAACTGTGACACTTCTAATTAACCTAACTTAAATGGCCTCTCAGCATTGATATTCTATATATATATATATGTATATTTAAAAAAAAATAAAGGGATGGATTCAGAGCAGAATCTGATTCTTGGTAGAGTCATATGAATACAGATTAATTCTAGTGACTGAATTAGTCCTTATTTGCATATAAGAAATCAAATCAGAAATGGACATTAACTGTGCAAATAGAATACTAGGAAAGACAAAGAACGAAATACAATGTAAACACAAGGAGCTGAACTACCTTGCCTGCCTATGCTGTTACAGGAGGAGAAAGAGGTGCTATACACCTGCATGGATAACGGGACAGCTCTCTCACCCAAATCAGTGTGTGTGCCTGACAGGGTAAGGCTCAGCCTCTCAGATCTCTGCTGGTGCCCATGCAGCAGTGAGCCCCAAATTCTGTCTGAGGAGCCAGCTGCCATTGCACTGGAGAAATAGCAGCAAAGCTCCCTGAACTCTGAGCAATGCAAATGGGCTGAGAGCAGTCATATTGAAAAAAATTCACTGAGATACAGTTCTGTATCCCAGCACTATGCAAAACAGGCACAAATTTTGGTCCTACATATGGTATCAACACTTTAACTGAATTGGCATTTGTCAATCTTTTGCTGGGCATTACTGCTAGGGTTAGATAAGCAATAAAAACACTTCTAAAATTAGAGAACATAAACATTGCCAATTTTCAAGGCACAAAAGATTGTTAAACCAATTCAAGCTAAGCAGCAATTAAAAAGAAATTAAAAATACTGTTTCAGCAACAACAACTAATGACCTATAGTTAACTTTCCTGTAAAGGTGACAAGAGCCAAACAAATGGAGTTCACATGCAAAAACCTAAAGTAAATCTAGTTACACAGATGGCCTTAAGAACAATCACTTGGAAAGACAAAGACAAATATGATATAAACATGTATAATTCAGATATTTGTTATGGATGTGATCCTGAATCTGGGTTAGTTCACTAGTGTGGGTTTCATACTAATGTATCTCCTGTAGTAACCCACAGGGGAATCAAGCTGAGAGCTGTCTTTAAGATTCATCATATAAAAAAAAAAAACAAACCCTCATGAATATATCTCACCGTATAGGAATTAGTGGATTCTTTGAACTTAGCTTCATTTTTAATTTCAACTATAATTTTGATTACATTACAACTGCAGGTGTGATTTCCTTTCACATATCCACTTGAGAAAAAAAAGAATCAGAACATAAGAATGTTTTAAAATTAATTTGCTGTTTAGAAGTAATACGGTCACAAAAAGCAAAGTGGTGCATGTGAGCCCCAGAACATGTATAGACCTAACTCCCTGAACATTGCCATCATAACAGAAAAATAACCAAGATCTGATGTCTGTGGTTCTTCATGCAGCTTTTGCAGCTCTTCACACAGTGGCTAGAAATGCTGTGTAATGGTTTCTCCCAAAATGCCTTTAATCATATTCCAGGTCTGTTTCAATCCATCTCCCTTGTAATGTGGTGAATGCCAACAACTGGTGAAAGTAATCTAACTTCCAATTCTGCCAAAAGCCAACAGGCACTTTGCCAGGAGACACCACCTCTTCTCATCTGGGTGTTGTCAGCAGTCTTTTGGACTGAAATAGACTAGGTGATCTTAAAGCCTGGCCACTCATCAAGGCTGCTTATGGTGTAGATGAGGCATGATACTTCACAAATGCAATCGCTGCCAGCTCTTTGCAGAATTCTTCCAGCACAATCACACCCTCTAGTAATGTCATGTGGTCAATGCTGAGAGAGAGAGGGGAAAAAAGACCAGAGGGTCAGGACTGGCATACACAAAACCCAGCAGTGGGTCCTGGAGAATACACAATGCATTTACTCACACGGGCCCTTCAGGCTCCAAGCCCAGCAGGCGTTTTCTGACCAGTAGAAGTTTGGGAGTGAAATCTGGAATGCGCTGGATTCTAACCATGAGGTCTCCAACCACCTGCAAGGTACAACACCAACAACACACAAAGTAACACCTCTCTGTGACTGGAAGCAAGCATAAATGACAGTCTTCAGTGCCTGGGACACGGAGCCACTTCAGAATCATCACGGACTCACAAAGTAACACTCAGAATAGCTGCTCTGTGTCAAAAAGGGTGAGTGGTCATAAGCACTGATGACACTAACAGTGCCAAGGATGTGGGTGCAGAATGTAGAGATAAAACAGGACAAACTCTGAAGTCTTACTTGCTACTGCCATAAATGATATTACTCACTTATTTTAATTATGTCAGTGATTAATTTGTCTTGGTAAACGTTGATGCAAGCAATTGACCAGTAAATTCATGAGTTTAGGGAAAGAACAAGGGGAGAATGAAGATATTTTAAATGGGGAGGGCTGCTGGGAAAAGGGGAGCTAAGCCCACTGTTAGTATTGGCAGGCATCATTAATAGGCTCTTGACCAGCTTAATAACAGCTGGTGCGGGGGGTAGCCGAGGAATCTCTGACTGAGACGACTGCAGTGTGACAGGCACGCAGCCAGCTCTTGTAGGATGAAGGTCTGGCAGGAAGAGACAAAATCAGAGGGAAAGGAAGGGGACTTCCAATAAATCTAGCACTTCATGGTTGATTAGAATCCAGAAAAGGGTCACAGACTGGACTGCCAAGTACAGCCTTCATCAGAAAAAACAGATGAGCAGAGATATTCACCCAGGCACAGGTTTTCACGACTGTCTTCTGTTTGCGCATGAATCAAAGCCATCTCTTTCCTATCCAAGTGTAAACCTCTATTTTGTTCTTACAGCACTACCTGATACTGCCTGCAGGTGACAACTATGTCACCTGGTCCAATTTAAAGCAGCATCTTTGCCAAAAGGGATGTTTTACATCTACACTGAAACCAAGCAAACAAACAAATCTGAAGGCATGTAGAATCGGAATGAATGCTGAGAAATAGATTTTTCAATATTTTTGGTAGAAGATATGGAATTCTGATTTTCAAATACAGAGCATAAGTATCTATTTTCAGTGAGAAGCCATTTGCCAACCTAAACTACCCAGCTTTAAATATTCATTACAAAGTTACTAAATATATCACTGCTGTATAGCCATATGTAAACATTAACTGTGTGTTTACTCACCCTGACAATGACGGAGAAAAGAGACCTGCAGCCAGAGGCTAGGTTTATGTAAGGATCCAAAAGGTATTCATGTATATGAGGATGGGGAAACAAGGAGAGTTTGGATAACACTGAAGTAACCTGTAAATTTACATCATAGGGCTGCAAAAAATAATTAAAAAAAAAGGAAAACAGTGCTTCGTTATTTTCATGCTTAGTTCTTCTCATCCAGCAAGTGTTTATTTAACTACTAGAACCTTACATACAGAGCTAGAAATATACAAAGACAAAAAGCTAGATTAGAAGAAGACAGGCCCAAACCCTGTCCCACAACAGGAGAGAACGGAATATGACAGTCAGGCATTAGATATTAACTACATAACATCTTCAACCACATGAAGCTTTTGCACACTTCATGTTTATTATAGGATAATAAGTCCTCTTCCTATAAAATCATTCTTCATCTCAGATGCCAAACAAAGAACTAGATAAAACATCTTGCTTCTAGAAGACTGCAAGCTATCCAAGCTCAGGAAATTGAGTGATAAATCCCCTTTTACAGCTAACATTCCATTTTTCCTGGAAAGAACCATGGCAGAGGCCTGATCATCTTGCAGCAATGTGCTACTGGAGATGAGACACTGCTGGGCTGGGAAGGCAGCATGAAATTCTAAGCTTTTTCTCCATCTCCTCTCTCCACATTAATCAAATGGAAGAGGCAACACTGTCAGATGCTGGAAGATGCTGATTAGTTAGAAAGGCTTTCCACTAAAAAAAGCAGTAGTTATCTTGAAGGTGTTTCACCTACTTAGGAAGAAACTTATTTCTACAAAAGAAAGTACTTCCACCACAGCTTCCTCATGTTCCAAGAACTCTTTATTTTTGCCTTGACTTTTTTCATCACAGTGAAAATAAGCTTACAATTTAATGCAGCCCAAAATTTCCAAATTAGTCAAATTTTCTCTCATTGAGTGCTGGAACAGACAACGATGGCAAGAGTTGGACAGAAATTCCCCTGCTACAAGCCTATGCCAGTCTGAAGACGTTACAAATGCCTGGATGGTTTAACTTAATCTGTTTGATTCTACCTGAAACAGATTATGGGCTCTCATTCAATCCCTTTAGCTGCCAGAAATATATTGGCAGTAACGTGCTCAATAGTTATGATCACATCTGAAAGAGGATGTGTGTTCACAACCTCAAATTATCACCTTTATGTTCTGAAGTTAGCATCCCACTGAAGAACTGGAGGTTTCTTCCCCGTTCCAGAACAAGATTTGGAAGAGTTCAGTTTCAGACAGACATACTTATGTTTACTACATGCCTGAACTCTCATTAGCCTACTCAACAGAGGTTTGACACTTGATATAACTGCTTAAAAACATTTTATGCCACCTCAGATGCACAGGTGTACCCTGTCAATCTCTTAGACAGTTCCACAGAGGTGGACTCTGAAAGATCTGTGTTGTAACTGCAAGTTTGAGGGAGTATCTTGGGCATCACAAAAATGGCAACAGATAGTTCAAGGCTACTGAGTCAACCTGCCAGACAATACAGTCAAATAAGCTGAGATGGTGATTCACTTTGCACTAAAAGACACCTATTGGTTTTTCAGTTTAACAGCTCCCAAGACTACAGGGGCCGCTCTGACAGAATTTCCCCTAACTAGATGTGGACGCTTAACTAACACTTGGTATCTTAATCCTGAACTTGCTATTACCTCCTGTGGCACTGCAAAGGGAGCTGTCATAGAATCATAGAATGGCCTGGGTTGAAAAGAACCACAATGATCAACTAGTTTCAACCCCCTGCTGTGTGCAGGG
>JAOWBP010052517.1:0-40289 GCA_028571105.1 Tragopan temminckii
CCATTGGAAGTCCAACCCAGAGCAGGTTTGCCATGAGATGCAGGAGCTCAGTGTCACTGTTTGCACAGAATGCAGATGTTTTTCAGGTGAGAACAACTCTGCCTGTTTCAGGAATTTCCACTTCCCACCTCCAACAGCACAGGGTAAAACCTGTGGGTCTGTTTTATATGGCATGCTGGTGTGGGCTGTTTGGCACTGGGAATTCCTTTATGCTTGGAAGGTTTTTCTTCTGGTATTGGTCAGTACCTGTCCCAGTGACAAGCTGCACAGCTATGGGGATAAGCAGAGCCTTGTGCACACACCTCCTTCCTTTGGTTCTTTTTCTGGCCATTCTTCCTTCCTCTGGGTCTTAGTAAGGAACCTCTGATTGCAAATACCAATTTTAAACCTTAATGGAGTTTCTGTACTACTTTAGTGCCTTTCCTTGGAAGTACTCCTCAAGTAATTTTAATACGGTGGGCATTGATCAGCATCGTATGTATAGAACGCTGTATAAATTCCCAGTAAAACTCGCTAAATATTTTAATTTTAATAATAGAACCACAGAATCATTAAGGTTGGAAAAGGCCCCAAGATCATCCAACCCATCCCCACCATGCCCACTGACCATGTCCCCAGGTGCCACATCTCCATGGGCCTGTAACACCTCCAGGGATGGGGACTCCTCACCTCCCTAGGCAGCCCGTGCCAGTGACTGGACCTCTCTCTGAGAGAAGAAAATACAATTCAGTCCATTGCACAAGCTTGTAATTGCTCCTGAACACTTGGCTCTGGAGGTGCTATGTGAAAATGGAGGTAAAGGGAATGGTGGTGAAGAAACTCAGTGCGGGGCACCAGGCAGTGCTTATGCAGGCTGAACAGACTGCAGGTGAGCTGCTGCCCAGGGTACCTGGGTTTAGCAGTCCAGATGTACACAGGTGCAAAGGCACTTCAAAGGATAAAAAAAATAATAAAGTTTACACATTGCATTCTTCATTAAAAAAGAAAAACCAGAAAAACATATTTTCTCTCCCTCTGGCAGGCTCTGGGGAGCAGAGAGCCCTGAGCTCTACAGCCCCTCAGGGCCCCAGGGGAGTCCAGAAGCAGCTGCCCCATGGCTGTCCTGGTTCTGAGCTGGGCTCCTTTCGTGTCCCCCCCAGAGCTGTGCTGTTCTCTGCATTCAAAATGCTCAAAAGCTGTGAGAGCTCCAGCTGATTCCAAGCCTCGGTCACACAAATGGCTAATGTTTGCTATTCTGGATGTTAATTTCATAAAATTAATCTAACACATCTTGAGGGAAATTACTATGTGCAGATGCTATCATTTATCACAATTATTTTAAAAGCCCTAATCTAGCACTTCACCGAATTCTTCATATCCGCTTGCAGCCACGCAGCCGTGCTCCCCTTTCATTCCTGTGGGAATCTCCATTCATTCCTATGGGGATCTCCCTTGATTCCTATGGGGTTCTCCATTCATTCTTATGGGGATCTCCATTCATTCCTAGGGGGATCTCCACTCATTCTGATGGGGATCTCCACTTGTTCCTATGGGGATCTCCACTCATTCCTATGGGATTCTCCACTCATTCCTATGGAGTTCTCCTGTCCCAGTTCAGGGCATTGCAGGTGGAAGAGAAACACACGGCCAACTCCTGCATTCAGTGCTGTAGATGTGTCAGGGTGCAGCAATCTTTTACTACTCTGGAATGAAATAAAGGCGTGATCTCCAATGTCGTGCTTTAGTCATTCAGCTATTGCTTCCAATTTCATTCAATTCATAAACAATAAATTATCATATGATATAATTTTACATAATTCTGTTTCCAGTGCAGGAGGCAGAGGAAAAAAAAAAAAAAAAAAGCTGTATGCAGAAATTCAATCAGAAGACTTGTTTTCAACCTGAGAGCTCCCAGCAATTCCTTCTGTTAGCAGAGATTTTCCTCCAGATGAAGAACTCCTGATAACGAGCTGTGAGGCTGCATGCTTAAAACAATTATCCCCCAGAAATTCCCAACCCTTGCTTCAACAAGTCAGCGCAGCTAAAGCTGGCAGAAAGGAAATCATCTGAATGAGTTCTCATTGGAAAATACCCTTTTGTTGGAACTGGCATAGCTTATGGGAACACTGCAGTTAAAAAAAAATAAAAAAATTCAATTGATAAATTCTGGAAAAGATTCACAAACAGTGGAAGATTAACATTGCAACTGGTTTTGAGGTTGTGCTTCATGTGTAGTATTTAAAATAATTGCTTCAGTTTCAAAAGGTCATTTTCAAACTGAAATATTTTGAAGTTTCCATTGCAAAAATGTTTTCTTTATTCCTTATTTCCTGATTCACTCTGAAGCAAAGTGTTGGAAAGGAGGAATCTCTCTTAGGGCAGAGGTTTGGATTTTGGGATGCTCTTAATTATTTTGCAGCCACATTGTCTACACCTTGCCTATGTGCTATGTGCCTTGGACTGATGCTCTGAAGCCAAGCACAAGGTGGGCCACCATTATGTGGCTGTTGGACCCCACTCTCTGGCACTGCTGAAAAAACGAATAAAATTGGCTTGCTGGTATAAAAAAATCAATTTAAAAAGTCAATCGTTTAGCATGATCAATTGACCTGGAGTGGTAAAACTAGCCCCCACTAAGATCAGAGTGGCGCTGAACAAGCTGAAGAACTCTGATTACCAGAGGAGACCAATGGTGCAATCCCAGCATTTCCCAAGGAAGCTCCTGACTGAGAGCTGAACTTGGAGCTCCAGCTCCCAGTGAAACCAAGCTGTGTAATTAATGAGCCAGACGCTAACATTCCTCAAAAATGCATGCTTTTGCCTAAATGATGTGCTTTGTGAGAAAAATTAATTTGTGCTTAATTATTATCTAATCTGAGAAGAAACGTTATGAGGAAGTCATACCTTCAGCATCTTTTAACTTCTTTCTTGAAGACAAATTTCCTGTTTCGACTTGCAGCGTTTTACACTTTGTATAATTACACCAACAGGAGAATGCTTAGCAAAACTCACTACTTACTGCCTTTGCCTTTAAGGCTATCTCATAATTATGTATTTAACTAATCAACACTCCAGAACTTACAGATGCAACAGATAGAAGGTTTGTGAGTGATTTCCCCATATACATCTTCATTATATTGCAGCAGCTGTAACTGTAGAATCATAGAATGGCTTAGGATGGAAGGGACCTTAAAGATCATTCAGTTCCAACATCCAGCTCGCGAGATCCCACACAGAATAGCAGGGCTAACTAGGAGCTAATGTGTTTTTAAACTGTGTGTGTACAAGCTCTGGTGGTGGCAAAGGGCTGCAAAGTGGCAGTGGTGGCTGGACCATGTAGAGCACCTCGTCTATAGACAACCTGCTGGTGTGCCAATGGAACATCCCAATGCTCAAAGTGTCCTTCAGCCTCTTTTCCTTTCTCCAGCTGCACTGGGTGCCTGAGAGCCAAATCTGTAGCTAGACGCTTGCAGATGTTTCCCAAATCCTCTTGAAATACCCTACATTATAAAACGTCTAATTTCCCAGGATCTCCTCTATCATCAGCCACAGAATTTGTTGATGCTCATAAAGATAGTATTGTCAAATCTACCAAATGCTCAAGTAAAAACAAATTTCTGCCAGAAATGTTTCCGGTTTCTTTTGTTATTAAATCTGCTGGGCCTAATTTTCCATTCAGTTGCACTGGTATAAAGATAACACAGTCAAGATGGGAAATATTCTGCATCAAGTACAGAGGGAAACTGAGCTTCCTCAGTTGGCACAGTGCTGCTGATGGCAGGCGATGGGTTTGCAGAGGAAGGCAGTGGTGTGCCATGGAAAGAAACTTCCTGCCTGGTCCAGGTGGGGATGAGCTGTGCTGGGTGCTGGTTGCTCTGCTGAGCTCTCCCATGTAAATCCATTCTATTGGTGGAGCCCATTATTCACAAACTCCCAAATTATCCAGACAGATGATTTGTGGTCAGCTGAGCTGTGTTGGTTTGTGTTTGATGAGTATCTGTCCATCAGAATACTAACTCACAGCTTGGATGCAGCTTCACAGAATCACAGAATGATGAAGATTGGAAAACACCTCAATGATCATCAAATCCAGTTGCCAGCCCATCCCCACCTTTCCTGCTGACCATGCTCCCAAGTGCCACGTCTCCATATTTCCGAGCAGGAACATATAGGACTTCCCTCTGCATTGCACAGTCCTATGATTTCCTGTACCATTTTTCTACTCACTGTAGATAGATAATCCTGTGGCAAGTTTCGCAAGAGTTTAGAATAGCACTCGGTTTGCATTAAGGCTGCTGTCACGCTCAGTGCTGACCTATATTGCATGTTATGAAGGCTGTTGTTTTCTTGTATAGCTTTGGTTTGGATGAGCAGGAGCCGTGTTGGTTTAACTCCAGCAAAGCAGCCATGTGCAGCTAATGCTATATTATTAACACTAGGTGAAACTTCCAACTTTCAGCATTGTGACAAAAAAGAAAAGACAATAACAATTGCTTGGTGGCTTTTTCTAACCTTTGAAACATGTATTTTACTCACCAAGACCACTGCCTCCCTCTCTGTGTTCTCAGGCAACGCAACAGAAAGGTAATAAGCATGCCATTCACTGGGGAAAATGCCTTTTTTTCCCAAAGCAAACTTTCATGAAATATTAATTTATTCATTCTCATTTTTAAGCTTCTGCTATTTCTTTTTTCTTGATTTACATCTCCATAAATCCAAAGCTCTGCGTGGCGACATGAGTACCAATAAGCATACCTGTGGGATGTGGACTGGGCATGGCACTGCCTGTCCTTCAGATCCCCCAAGCAGGGAACCGAGAGGCAAAAAGGGGTCTGTGAGGAAAAGCAAGAAGGGTTGGTTTGGGAAAAGCATGGTTTACAACAGAAAAGTGGGAATTTTAACGGGAATTTTTCATCTGGCTGTATTCAGAACAGATACACTTAAATGGAAGATTACTATTCTAACTGTTATTACACCTCTTCACTTGTTTGAGCTACAGGGCTCGAGAACCCTTCTAGTTGCATCCCTGCCCCCAAAGGGGTCACTGTGCAGTGCAATGGGGCTGACCTGGGGACAGGAGTGCCTGCTGCAGTGGAACGCTTTTGGCTTTTTGGGTGAAATGGGTGTCGAAGGGATACTTGGAAGAGGAAAGCACTTACCCTTGTGAGGCGAGGAAAGCTGAGCAGATGAATAAGGAGGGACTAGAGAGGGGAAAAATAATGGTGTGGACACATATGTGGAATACTTTCCAAAGTGGTTTAACCTGGGGAATTTTTTCCTGGAGGGAATGGTGCTAAATCAAAGAAAAATGAGGGTTTGTAATTGTGGAATTCATTTGTGGGCTATACTGAGAGCTGGAAAGATGTATCTGGAAATCTAAAAAGTGTGTTTTATCAGTTCATTTTTCTGAAGAGTCAGACCTTGCTTGCACCTGTAAGTAATCTGCGTTACAACCCCTGTGGAACCCATTGCCTTCATGGCTTTGTTTTGCTGTGCATTTTTCTGTGCACAGAAAAGCTGAAATACATTTAACTTTCCAAAGACTTAGACTGGGATGTGCTCTTAGGATGGACTTTTCTAGCATCAAGGCAGTGCTAGGTCAGCTTACAAATTACCTGGGTTTGAATTTATGTCCATCTTGGGATTTTTGGAAATGGGTACATGGGAACTCCCGAGGACTGGAGTGATTCCTTGGCCTGATGGACCTTCCTTGGCCTGACAACCATTCCCTGGCCTGATGATCACCCACCAACTTTGGCCATTCCCTTGACTGATGACAATTCCTTGACCAGATGGACATTCCTTGACCTTGACCATTCATTGGCCTGATGGCCCTCCCTTGACCTGATGGCCCTCCCTTGACCTGATGGCCATTCCTTGACCTGATGACCATTCTTAACCTTTGGCCATTCCTTGGCCATACCAGCGATGATACAATGGTGGCCTCTGGGACAGAAACAAATGTTGGTCTCAGAGAGATGTCCACTTGTGGCAGCAGAGAAGGTTGCTTGGAGTGCGTTTCCGTTGGCCTTACACCATGAGACACCAAGTCCTGCCACATCACTGGCTCCATATTTAAAGGAATTAACCAACACCAACTGTACAATGCTATGTTTGCTCTGCAGCAGCCTGTATCGGTCATGGCACTTCTGAGCTCTGTGCTTCTCCAGCATTTCACACTTCTTCAGTAGTAATGTTTTTCTTTCTTTCTTTCTTAATATAGAAACACTCTTTTTCAAGTTCATCTTTCTTATGTGTGTATGTGCATATGCACATGCACATGTTTTGGATCTGCTGTATGCACATCACACAGACACATGTGTTGCTTAGAAATGTATTTCATCTCTCTAAGAATGCTCATTTCTCTCCCTCCAAGGAGCCCTTCTGGCACTGGTTCTGGCTGCGGCAAAAGCCAACTCGAGCTCCGGAGAGCCCAAGGGGTGAGACAACCCCAATGCCCTCCAGAATGGAAAGAAATGGAGATGTCATTTTAAGTCCATGCATCATTCCTTGAAAGTAAGCCTGCTTTTGCACAAGAACAGCACAATTATTCCCTACCTTCGTGCAGGGCCAGTTCTTTGCATCTCAGTGTACTAGGAGTTCTTAATAGACTCTGTAAGGTCTCGGGACACCTGGGGCCATCTGCATGGCACACGGCAGCTGGAGGTGGCCAGCAGCTCTGTGCCACGTGGTACAGCCCAGGTTCTGGACGTAGGGTGCAGCACAAGGGTAGGAAAAATAGATATATTTTTTACTTACCCCACTGGATTGAATCTTAAAAGAAACATCAATAGGTTCTAATAATTACTTCTAATAAACAAGTGAGAACAGCTCTCTGACTAACTTAACACAGAGGAAACAAACTTTGAGGCACCATGAGCTCCTGAATATCTGTTCATCACATTTTAATGCTGATGGAAAAGAGAGAAAAATGTTGACAGCATTTTTGTGAAGCTCTGCCCCTTTATAGCCATTGAAATTAAAGCTTTTATACACATATAAAGAAGCTCCAAAGGGAACAAATATATTTTTCCTACTGAAGCTTAAAACATATAAGAAATATGATTGCATAGCTCAATATTTCATATAAAACAATATGCTCAACCGTTTTAATTTTCTTGTACAGAATTGTTTTTTATGTGAATTCATATTGCATTATTTTCTGATTGCAACTAAATCAGCAGTATATGGATATAAATGATTTACATTACATTTATTGTACATAATCTAGGTAAATATTATGAACTAATTCATCAACCGTATCTCAGCTTTCATATAAATGATCTTTGGGGCATTCTGTGCTTTATACAAACTCGTACAGTTGAAGGATTATTTGGCTGTATTTGAAACTATTACAGCGTTAATTTAATTCCATTTCTACAAAAAAGCCTACGTTACATTCTGATATGAAATACAAAAAGTGAGGAGAAAAGGGGTGCAGTACCTTTTTATTTTAAGTATTTGTTTGTTCTGCGCTGATTGAGAACAATTGCATAGCCACATCCCTTAGCATTTGCAAGTTACTGACTCAGTGAAGTGGAGTAATGCTAGATCTGACCCAAAGGGACAGCGCACAATGTTATGTCATTTTTGGTGTCACTGCATATACGCTCCCCACGTAGCTCTTTGTGTGGAGTGCCACGTTCTTTCTGTCGTGCTGTGCCATGCCATGCTACATCATGCTGTTCCATGCTGTGCTGTGCCATGCTGTGCTGTGCTGTGCCATGCAATGCTGTTGCCATGCCATGCATTGCTGTGCTGCACTGTGCCATTCGAGGCTTTACAGTGCCATGCCATTCCGTGTTGCACTGTCGTGCTGTGTCACACCATGCCATGCCATGCTACGTCATGCTGTTGTTGTGCCGTGCTGTGCAGTGCTGTTGCATGCTGTGCTGAGCCATGCAATGCTGTGCCATGCCATGCATTGTTGTGCTGCACTGTGCCATTCAAGGCTTTACTGTGTCATGCCATTCTGTGTTGCGCTGTGTCATGCTGTGTCACACCATGCTGTGCCATACAAGGTCATGCTGTGCCGTGGTGTACCACATTGTGACATGCCATAACATACCATACCATGCCATGCTGCATCATGCTGTGCCACGCTGCGTTGTCCTGCACTGTGCCATGCTGTGCCATGCCATGCCATGCTGTGTCATGCTGTGATGTGTTGCAGAGTGCCATTCCAATCTTTTCTCTGCCATGACATGCCACACTGTGCTGCAGTGTGTCATGCCATGCTGTGCTGCACCATGCTGTGTTGTGCTGCGCAGTGCCCTGCCATGCTGTGCCGTGCAGCAGGGTGTAATAGATCCTGTGGGCCAGCTGCCCAGAGCGGCCGGGGAGCTCAGCTCAGGGCTGTCACTTCCATCACGAAGAAATTGGTCTTTTGGTGTAATTTTCCTCCAGTAATTAGTCTCTCTGTGATTTTTAGACTTTGTGTCATGTTGTGAGTGCAACATGTTCGACAGCATACCTGCCGGGGAAAATATCTTCTGTGATGGGTAAGGAAACATCATTTTTCATGAAAGCCATCAGAAAAATTGAACGTGAAACTTGTGAACAGTTGGGGGCAAGATGACTTTCAGTGACAAGGACTCTCTGAGCCAGCTGCCATGCAACAAGGCTTACCCTGGGCTGTTTAGGGTTCCTGCCCCACAGCAGTGGAGCTGTTTGCAATTAAATCATGAAATTTAAGTGATGGATCCTAGTAATGGAGGTAAAGCAGATAGATATGCTGATGATTAAAAACAAAAAACAAACAAACAAAAAAAAACCCCAAAAACAAATACCAATTCTGATCTAAGCTAATTGTAATTCCAGTTGAAAAAAATCAGAAGAAATAAACAAGAAGTGTAGAGACGTGGCAGAGATGTGGCACTTGGGACATGCTGAGTGTGCATGGTGCAGATGGGTTTGGCTTGGGGATCTTAGCAGTCTCTTCCAACCTTAATGATTCTATGATTCTATGATTTTAGTGTCTGATTTTCACTTCAGTTCCACTGGTGACCTGGGATCCCTGCGTCCATGTATTTTGATGATCTGGCATCCTGGTGTGCATGTGCTCTGATATCCTGGCATGGCTGCCACTCAGAACCATTGATTAATACTAACTTACTTCCAGACCTGCTTACCTCAGGTTTCTGCACCACCTCCCCACGAGTTGGAGATGACCCCCAAAGCAGGAAGGTGCTGCTGTACTCCCAGCCCACAGACTGGCATTGGAAGCCTTCTCTGTGCCCCAAGCTAGGGGGTGTCAGAAAGGAAGGTGAATGATGTGAATTGCTGCTTGTCTGCTTTCCCACACATTCTGCTCTGCAGTGCCACAGAGGCCATGCAAAATTAATTAAAGCAGTGAGAAATCACTCATTCCTCCGTGCAGTACCCCATGAGCAAGTGCAGGGCAAGAAGGGGACACACGTGGGACACAGAGACATCACTGCTTCCTGCCCCCTGGCAGGTGAAAGCTTCTTTCATGGAAGGAGTTGGAATTAGATAATTTAAGAGATTCTTACTTGATTTAGTGGAAGTTAAAATACCATAGGTGTTAGGGCTTGCAGTATACTGTGTTATTTTTAAGAGCCACACGTTCGTAGGAATGGTAACTAAATATGTTTTTTATCAGAAAGAAAAGTATAGGCTTAGGTATTTTATGAATGGCAGCTGTGTTAGGAGTGATTCAATAAAATACATGTGCCATATGATTAACCCTGGCAAGGCTGGGCAGCAAGAACCTACTGGGTCAGCGGTAACATAGAACTGTTCCCTTCTCTGCCTTAAATTGCAGCTTTTTAGGGATAATTTTACAGCACCGCTGAGAGGTGGTGGAGAGCACTGAGGAGTGATGGGTCTGGGGAGCAGGGACCCAGTGCCATCCAGTCGCCATGCATCAAACCCCACCCTGTACCCATCTACCCATCACCACCCATACCCCTCTATCCTCCTCCATCCACTCATCCATCCCCATTCATCCATCCCCATCCTGCACTCATTCATCCATTCCCATCCACCCATCCCCATCTATCTCCATCCATCCCCATTCATTCATCCCCATCCATGCCCCTCCATCCCTATCCAACCTTCCTTGTCCATCCACCCCTATCCATTGACCCCCACTCAGCACCCATCCACCTCTCCCTGTCCATCCATCCCCATCTATTCATCCTCATCCAATTCCCATCCATCCCCCTCCCTCTCCATTCACCCCTATCCATTCCCATCTGCCTTTCTCCATCCATCCATCCCCATTTGCCCCTCCCTGTTCATCCATCCCCATCCATCCATCCCCACCTAGCACCCATCCACCTCTCCTCATCCATCTGTCCCATCCATTCATCCCATCCACCCTTCCCCATCTTTTCATCCCAATACATTCTAACCCATCCCTTTCCATCTACTCACCCCCACTCATCTCCCATCCACCCCTCCCCATCCATCCCCATCCAACCCTCTGCATCCATCAACCCCTCCCCATCCTGCCCAGGTGACATCCACCTGTGCCCATGTGACAGCATAGGTGACATCAGCAGATATCACAGGAGCAGGGCCACCCTAGCACAGGCTGAGTCCCCCACCACGAAGTACTGAGTGCCCTTCCAGCCCTATCCCCTGCCACGGTGGAAGGACTGGTGTTCCCATGGGAAATGCCACCTTCTTGTGGGAAATATCACCCCAGGTGGGAGGCATCTCCCCTGCGCTCCCATCTCCAAGCAACGACGCGGTTGTGCCGCTCCCACTCTGCACCTCCCACCCTGTTCTCTCCCATTCAGCTCTGCTGCACACCCAATGGCCGACTGCTATCTTTGGGTGCTGGAGGATGGTGATGAGATGGCATGGAGAGCACAGGAGGCCCTGGGCCCTGAGTGGTGCCAAAATGCCACTATCCATCCCAGGGCCTAACCCTTAACCAAAAGTTGGGATTTTTCTTTTTTTCTTTCTTTCTTTTTCTTTTCTTTCTTTTTTCTTTTTTTCCCCAACAGAACTTCAAGCCGATCAAAGAAAGAAACACTTTTAATGAAACATATGCAATATACTTAGAAGGAGAAGATTCACAATGCATCTGCTATGGGACCAGACGGCTTATCAGAAGTGTGAAGTAGGAGGAGAAAAATGGCTGGTGTATGATGCCAGAGAGATTACAGAGATATTAAGCAGAAGGAATGCCGACACGTGGAGCTGGCAGGGCTGAGCTGTGTGCACTGCCTGCTGCATGCTGACCGGCTGCACTGCGGCCGCTGTGTCGTGGGGAAAGCTGGGGGACACTGCAGTTTGTTTGCACTGTCCTTCCAGAATAAACTCTTCAGCGCAACAGCAGCTTCCTTGCATTGCATTTTATTGAAGGTGTAAGTATTACGAAAAGCAGCTGTAATTTCTGGTGATGTTGGGCTTGTTATCAGCTGGAGCATCATGCTGTGATTTCTGTCCCACGTTCTGGACTCTGCAGGCATATGGTTCATCTGCTCCAGCCACCAGCCACGTCTTGCATTCCCCCAAATCCTGCAACTGCTGCACCATCAGAGCTGGGTGCCCGATGCACTTTGCTGTGTGCTGCTTCTATGACCTGCCCAGAGCTCCTGTGGGGCTGGAGAGCTGCACACACCTCTCAGCAACGCGTGGCTCTGCCCTTGCAAAGTCCAATTGCATCACGCTTTGAAAAATTTGCAGAAGCAAGCTGGAAACACAAGTAAACAAAGGTATGCAAATAAAATTCTTTCCAAAACACCCATGCTGACTTGTTGGGTTCTTTTTTTTCTACCACTGTCTTTAAAAAGCATCTGGCAAGCTGTGCTTCAGATTTATTTTAGCTAAATGCAAACAAACAACAACTCTAATAAGCAGAGGAACATATTCATTAGCAGCTCTGGCTCCAGCTTTTGAAGATAAGGTGAGGAAAGAGTTCTTTCATTTCAGATGAGGAAATGTACGCCATCAGTGGGAAAAGGATTTTAATCTCCAGCAGCAAGGTGTGAGCTGGGCACTTCTGGACCGCTGCTGGCACTGCAAGTGAGAGCAGTGCTCTTTGCTTCACTGTTTGCCAGCAAACGACACTGAAGTGCCCACCAGAAATATTCCTGGTTTCTCTTTTTCCATGTTTTCTGCATGCAACAAATGTCTAAATTAGAGCAGGACTGTCTAACTGTTCCATTTGCATGCACCCGGTGGGTGCATTTTCCTGTGGAAAAGTTTGCCTTCAGACATGACATTCAAAAATTCATCCACTTGCACAGAGCTGTTGGGCATAGAAATCATTTGATCATTTCTCAGCAGGGTGCCTGACCCTGCGGATCAGCCTGAATCGCTCTGCGGCCGGTCAGCCCCACAGAAGTATGGCACAGCAATAGGGAAAAGCCCTTCTCTGGGATTACCCTGAGCCCAGGTGACAGGCAGAGGGGACGGCAGTGGGCGGGGAACAGTGGGCATGAGAGGTGAAAATGCTGCACTCCTGGATCCCACCGCCTTTATGTGAACCACAGCTGGTGAGAACAGAATACAGCTGTACAGATCAAATCACTGAACACTGCTGTTCTGCTTTACAAAGGTCGGCACAGCGCTGTCTAAATTGGCTTCATGGGGTTTTATACAAGGAAAGACAAGAACAAATCACCTGTAGGCACGATCCCTAATGAAATCTATTCCCATATGCAAATTCACTCTCTGTTCTGGCTCTAGCCCAGGCTGGATGTGGCACAGCTGCCCTCAAACGTACAGTGCCTGTTCTGCTGCATGCTGCCCATCCTGCTGCATGATGCCCATCCTGTTGCATGCTGCCCATCTTGCTGCACAGTGCCCGTCCTACTGCACGCTGCCCATCCTGCTACATAGTGCTCATTCTGCTGGATGATGCCCATCCCGCTGCAAGGTGCCCATCCTGGATGATGCCCATCCTTCTGCATGATGCCCTCTCTAACTTCTGTAAGGTGCCCATCCTGCTGCGTGATGCCCATCTGCTGCACAATGCTCATAGCTCCTGCTGCATGGTGCCCATTCTGCTTCACAGTGCCCACTTTGCTGCGTGCTGTCCATCCTGCTGTGCAACACCCATATGGCTGCATGGTTCCTGTACTGCTACACAGTGTCTGTTCTTCAGGCTGCCAAGGGTCTCAGCCCCACCAGGCTGTGTATACTCTAGAAGTAATGAAAACAACAGGCTTGCAATTGGATAAATGAGAGTCATTAAAAAAGATGGGGCTGATCTGATCTGAGACATCAAGACTGAGTTTCCCAGATTCATTTAATATTCACTGTGCATATTTTCTAGGAAGTCATTGCATCTTTCTAAAGATTTCTCTGCACACCTGCAAACTGCAATGGCTGTCTCTGGCCTTGGCCACGTGACGCCTTCCCCAAACCATTGATAATCATGTCAGGTTACTCAGGAGAAGCCAATATTTTTGTGCAAAGCTCAGATAGTAGCAGGTAATGAGTATTCCCATCCCAGCAGATTTCTAATGCAAACTCATACAGAGAAATATTACACATTAGCCTCCTTTAGAGGAAGCTCATTAAAATAGGAGTGTTTGCTCTCCCACTGCCGTATGAAGATGTTGCATTTTTCAAATTTGATTCCTAAACCAATTAGTTTTCCATACTCTAAATGCTTTTCTTTCTACACCATGCATTACAGGGGAGGGTTGTCATTTCTTTAATGGGAATCATTATTTGAGCTGAAACGTTTGGTCTGGTGCGTCAAGTTTGTTTCCATCGTGCAAAGCAAAAATGTGGCTGCCATTTGCCTTCTGCTTCCTGCTGCTGTGCTTTCTGGAGGCTTCGCCTGCTGCAGGCACACAGAGCAGCTCTGCAGGCTAAAACCAATGGGTTACAGCTGAACCTCCCTTTGCTGTGCATTTCAGTGCTGCCTAGCACAAAACCTTGCGCACTTCTATATATGCGCACCACAAGAAACTTGAGACGCTCAGAAGCCGTACACAAGGAAACTGTTAAATTCCATTTGTGTTAGATTAACTTGGGTGGTCCGTGCGCTATCAAACATCTGAAGGACCGGAGAAAATGCGCAGCTTCAGAAAGCCATTACCGCGTGGGCTCCGTGGTGATCTGTCTGATGGTGACAACGTGTTTCCTCTTAGGGACCCACTCCCTCCTGCTCCCAGGAACCACCCAGCTCCCGGAGCCGCTGCCAGAGCTGCTTTGGGGAGGGAGAATGGAAAATTCCCTTCATTGCTGCAGCAAAGCAGAGCGATGGCCACGTGATTGCTCATTAGCCATGAACATTAATTCCCTTTGTATTTGTCCGCGTTTAGTGCGGCTTTATCAAAAGTCAGGGCTGGATAGAGTAAATGATTGGAATGAAGATGGTGAGCCAAATTTAGCTTTCATTTTCTGCCCTCAGGAGAGATGACCAGAATGTCATTAATAAAGTAAACAGCAGTAGGTAGCTTATGAGTGAAAGACATTAATTCCTGAAAGCAGGACACACATGGCAGCATAACGTTGGCCAATAGTTTAAAAATAATTATGTCTGAGTTGTTTATACAAATGTGGCTAGATTTTGGTTTTATCTGAACTAGTCAGACTGTCCCAAAAACCAATCTCAATTCTGATTGCTATCTGCTCTAATGGCTCCCTGACCTATATCTGGAGCTCATAGCACGTACGTGCAATGGCAGCACGACAAGAGGCATTGTTGGTTTGTACAGGTCCAGGGCAGAGCATGGCCTCAGTGTTTTCATCACTGCTGGCAGTGATGGAGCTCAGGTGTGTATGGTGGGGCTCCGTGCTCTGGGAGGTGCCCAGAGAACTGTGGGTGCCCCATCCCTGCAGGTGCCCATGGCCATGGATGGAGTCCTGGGCAACCTGGGCTGGAGTGGGGGCAATCAGCACATGACATGGGTGGGGCTGCAGGAGCTTTAAGGACATTTCCAACCCAACCTTTCTATGGTTCTGTGGTCTTTAGGGTGCCTTCCAACGCAATCCATTCTGTGATTCTATGTATCTATGAATCCCCTTGGTTCAAGAGCTCCAAAACCATTTTAATAATACTAGTGATAATCAAAAGGCTCTGCTTTCACCCTCTGAAGACTTCAGTCCAGTAGAAGACTTACTTTTTGCCGACTCTGAATGCAAAGAAAGTCCAGTGCACATGTCCAGAAGCAGCAGAATGACTTCAGGATGGCAGGGCACTGACCCACGTCCCACTGCTCATGGTGCTGGAGTCTCTGTGCCCTTCTGCATGGTTAGGAGTGAACCCCGGGGTGGTTGTTTATCTATAGCCATGAAATAGCCCCCGGTACATTGGTAAAAATATATGTGATGGTATTAGTGGTCCCAGTATGTCTATTGGCATGTGGAGTCATAGAATCACAGTATTGTTAAGATTGCAAAAGACCTCTGAGATCATCAAGTCCAACCACCAACCCATCCCCACCAGCCCATTAACCATGTCCCAAGGACTACATCTTCACATATACACATATATATGCATGTAATATACATGCACATATTTCTCCCTTCTTTTATGTCTTTCACGAGTAACAGCAGCAGTCATATCACGGGTCAAGTCCTCAGAAACAGGACAATACCTCAATCCGAGCACTCAGGTGCGTGTGCACGGATGTGCTGTTTGGGCAAACCCACTCGTTTGTTGCCAGCCGATAATGATGGAGAGGTTTCACTCTGTGCTTTGACAAGTGCTTGGCAGGAGTGTCTCCAGCAGCCCTGTCAAACCCCCTGCACCTGTTAGCATGCGGGAAACGGCTGCACATAATTCAGTCATCTTCCTGCCAGCCTAAAAAATTCACAAAAGCAATCCTTATTATTGCTTTTCTTTTATAGAGTATTTGATAATAAGTGTAATAAACTTGGAAGCTGGGTATAAACAATATATAGAATCATAGAATTGCTCAGGTTGGAAAAGACCTTAAAGATCACCAAGTCCAACCACAACCAAACCAAACTACCCTAACTCTAACAACCCTCTGCTAAATCAGGTTGTTAATAATATATGTTGTTGAAGGAGCCTAAAATGATGGTAAAGAGTTTGTAGGTTCTGGTAATTAAATGATGTGCATGGAAACAACCATGCTGATAGTTCAGCCATCCTCGGCAGCCAGCGAGTAGATTTCTTGAGTAAGCCAAGAGGAGAGATACGGCTCGAGTTATTATCTCTCTTATATATTAACAACTCCCAAACACACAATAAACTCAAACAATGCATTAGTTTGCAATCAATAGCACTCTTTGGGCGTAAGGGTTTATGTCTTTCTCTCTTGCCGTCTGAAATAGGAAGCCAAAACGAGGGTGACGGCACGCTCCCCGCTCTCAGTTAGGAAAGTCATTTTTCATTTCAGGAGAAGTCCTCTCCAATAATGGAAATGCTGAAGGTTATTACAATAATAAATGAGCTGGCAGTGCGATTTATATAAGAAATGAATGCACTTTCTTACAGAACACAGTTTAATTCCTTGTAAATCTCACACTTCCCGGACAGGCTCTGACTCCAGAGCAGCTCTGCCGAAAGCCTGCGGAACCGGAGATCACGTGGCTCTCTTCTTGTTGTCCAAACAGCTGTTCCTGATCGTCCTCCCTGCAGGTATCTGTTTGGGGATTAGTAATGCTTCACATGGTTGTACATCACAAGAAGTGGATGTGTAATTACATTAAACATGCTTCATCTCCTTGGATCCACGTATCCCAAATCACTGATATTGGCTCAACTCAATGGGTTTTCTTCATAGAACATTCTATTTTTTAGCACGCCCCCATTGGGCAATAGCTTTCAGCTTCCACACTGGGTCTCCTGATGTTTCAGCAGGGCCTTTCCTCTCACATGGGTAGGACAATTGCTTCTTGCACATCTGTGTTCTGGAAGCGGCTGCCTGGAGATGCTGGCTGCTCCCAGTGGGACTGTGGGAACTGGGGCTGGCACCAAACCATCCTGCAACGACTTTCACCTTTCCATGTTGAAGTCTGAGTTTGTGTTGCTGGGCACAGGTAAGGCAGCCAGTGGGTCTTGGTGGAACAGGGCAGCTTGTTCATAGTCACCGCCGGGGCTGCAGGGACACAGCTGGGTCTGTGCCACCCACACTATGCACAGCACGTCCACCACAGATTCTGGGACACAGCACTCCACTGACAACAGAGAAGTGTTTTTTTATAGTAGTAATGTATCAACATCCTCATTCTACTGCCATATGTGTCCAAGCCTAGAATCATAGATCATAGAGTACCCCGAGTTGGAAGGGACACACAGGGATCTTCAAGTCCAACCGTCAAGCCATTCCCGCTAAACTGTTTCCTAAAATGCCACATTTCTTGAACACCTCAAAATTTACCAGCAGTGTTGAGTTAAAAAGAACCTTGAAGCTTCCCAGGACAACCCTGCAAAGGACGGCAGCCTCAGCCCAGATGGCAGCAGCACTTCTCTGATCCACCCTGGGTTCTTGCATAGCGTCTGCTGAACACACACATCTGCAGCGCGCTGGTTAGGGAGACAGGAGTCACACTTAGATGCCCAATGTATTTTTCATTTTCCTTGGGGGTCTAATCAGAAAAATCTATGATTGAAATAGATGAAGACAGTCACTCCGCTCTTTATTGCGGGGATGAAAAAAAAAAAAAAAAGGAACAAAATGAAAAATTAAAAAGGAAAGATGACAGGCATGAAAACTTTAAATGAGAACCTCATGCCTCTGGAGTGATTCACATCTCTGCGTGTTTCGGTCCCCCCGTAGCTGCACAGTGAAATCCATGCAGATTTAGTGTACTTCCGAGCACAGCCCCCCCAACACTCATCTTCCACGACTGAGTCTCCCAGATTTAATCATGTTTATTTTAGTTTATCTCAGCCTTAGGATGTCGCAGCTTTGCCTACATCGGGGTCCTAACAGGATGAAAGATGAAGTTCCCCACGTGGAAGCCGCACGGGTGGGATGGGGCAGGGCCGGCTTCGGGTCCCATGCACTTATCGCGTTCCCTCGGCAAGGGCAAAGCGAGCGTGCAGCGGGGACGTTTGCACTGAAGCACGTCCCTCGGTGCAGGGTGGCACAAGCATCAAGTGCTTTGGGATCTTTTGTGCTGAGCAGATCGCAGAACAGAACTGTGCGATCCTCTGGATTGGAGAAGACCGTTGAGAGCTCCAAGCACAACCCACGTCCCCAAGTGCCGCATCTCCACGGCTGTGGAGCACCTGCAGGGAAGGGCACTGCACCGCACCCTACGCAACCCGTTCACAACAGAGGTTCCTCATCCTGACCAGCAAACCGGATCCAGGAGCGGAGGTTTCGGCTCTGTCCTTTGTCACCCCCTCTGCTGGACGCGGGAGGCGACGCAGGGACTGCTCTGCGCAAACAGCCGCGGCTGCGCTGCTCCTCGTCGCTCCGTGCGATCTCCCTTTGCAGTTCGGAACGCTTTTGTGCCTTTTCCTAACACCGAAACAGTTCGGCAATTAGTCCCGATTTCAGAAAATTCTGAAAATCGGTGCAACACGCCGGATGCCTTTCATGTTACTCCTTGAGAACTAGCAAGCGTTCAGTGTGAAATTTCCCCCCTTCTTAAGAGCCATCCTCTGAGCACAAAGATGATGCGGACCTCCAGCCGTCCTTCACTGCGAGTGGCATGCAGTGAGTGCTGGGGCTGTCGGACAGCAGCATCAGTGCGGCTGGAAAGGCTGGAAGTGGAAAGGAACACATTCCAGGCAGAGAGAAGTGGCGCAATTTCTGACTGCTCTGTCCTTAATATTTAGATGATGATGAAGTTTTTCTTCTCTGGTCCTTAAATGAAAATCACATTGCAGAGCTCAAAGAGAAGTGGTATCGAATTACTGCATTACAGGGCAGCCTGTAGCACGAGTACTCCCTCTACTTCAGGTATGAGACTTCATTAATTACTTACTGAGGATAATGGACAAGGTAGATGGCTAATTCCCTTTTATATCTTTTTTTTCTTTTTTTTTTCCTTTTTTCCTTTTTTTAATTTTTTTTTAAATTTATTTTTAGGAAGAACAGAAGAACAATGAAACGAGGGGGAAAAAAGGAAAGATGCAATAAGACACACTTTCATGTAGAAGTTTTTAGAGAATCACAGAATGCATTCCTTCCATCTTCTGCAAAGTCAAGGAGCATTTCAAAAGCATCCACACAGCCACACGTCCGGGAATATTGAGGCTCATACCTCTCCTCCATTGATCTCTAATTCTGCCATTATCCAATGAAAAATACCAATAGCAATAAAACAGAGAACGAGATGTGCCACAGACAGTCTTCAAACGGATGGCTTGGCGAGTGAGAGGAGGAAATGAAGCACTTAAATCTCTCATCAGATGTTCTGAAAATTATTTCAGCTGCTAAAAATGCTAAACAAATTTTTATTTCAAAGGATATGTTCCAAAATCTTCCCCTTTGATAATTGCTTTTTTTTTTTTTTTTTTTTTTTTTTTTTTTTTTTTTTTTAAACCATCTGTCATATATTTCATTCCAGTCTCACAGGGCCAATGCTCCCTCCTCTGTTCACCTCCTCCCTCACCCCAGGTAGGGCTCTGGGACGAAATGCCCACCCCACACCTGGGTGCAAATCACAGCCTGGGTGCATGGTTGGGCACAGCTGCTACCGGTTGGGGTATCTTGCTCAGATTTCTGTAATTTTACGCTTTTTTCTTTCCTTTTCAAATTGATATTCTTTATCTCCAGTCATCTAGGTTTATATTTAAAACTTGCCCCCCAGCCTTTCAAAATCCTTTGAGGCTACGTCCTGGGCCCTCAAAGTATTTTCTCTTACTGATAATCTCAACCAGAACATTGGTTTTTTTTCCTTCTTTCTTTTCTTGGAAGTTCCTTCAGTCACAAAACAGCTAAAAAAAGGCTCTAGAACTGGCCTGCCTCACTGGTTTGGCAAGAAGTAACTGTTTTCACTTTTTTTTTTTCCCCCTGCATTTCTTTTCCCTTCTCTTTGTTTATTGAAAGCCCATTTCTCCCTGTGCCCATGGCAGACACCGTCTCAGTTTGTATTTAGCCTTAGTGAAGAGCACAGAGGTGCAGCAATTTCTACAGCAGGTTGGAGAGCAGCTTGAGGACAACTCCTTCAGCCACACTGCCTGGCTGGGTTGTGGTCGGTGGTGGTGCACACACACAGGATGCCATGACAACTCCATGGTCATCCATGGTGGCCCTCAGACACCCATGGCCACCAGTGGCCACCCATGGCCACCCATGGTGTCTCACAACCACCCATGGCCACCAGTAGCCAGCCATGTCCATCCATGGTGTCTCACAACCACCCATGGTCACCAATGGCCACCTGTGGCCACCCACGGTGTCTCACAACCACCCATGGCCACCAATGCCCACCCATGGCCACCCATGGTGTCTCACAACCACTCACGGCCATCAATGGCCACCCATGGCTGCCCACATCCATCTACGACTACTACGGTTACTGATGTCCACTGATGTCTGTCCACATCTACCCACATTCACCCACAGCTGCCCATGGCCACTCATGGCCATTCATGTCCAGCAGTATCCACCCACAGCCACCCACAGCCATTCATGGGCACCCAAGTTTGCCTTTTCACCATCCATGGCCACTCATAGCCCCTCTAGGCCACTCAAAGCCACTCATGGCAACCTAAGGCCACTCATGGCAACTCATGGCCACCCACAGCCACCTACAGTCTGATACAGTACTGATGGCCATCCACATCCACTCATGGAAGATGTCAGCCTGCTGTGGGCTGCTGGGGGTGCACCCATGCAGTCTGAACTGATGCAGAGCTTGCACCCGTGCAATGGCATCGCATGGTCACAGCAGGATTGCGCTTCTGGCTTTTCTGCAGTTCTTCTCTACTATCTGTGACAGCTTTGCCTCCAATTGTTGGTTTTTTTTTTTTTTTTTTTTTTGTTTTGTTTTTTGCACGCGCGTGTGTGTATGCGTTTGCACTTTTAATTCTCTTTTCTCTTTCACTAAAGAAAAAGAATAAAATTATAGAATAATGGTAAGTGACTCTCAGACACTATTTTCATAACGGAGAACCTCTTCTGTCGGGAGGCAAATGGGAGAAGCATTTTGCCATGCTTTAAGCCAGAAGCGCCAGATTCTGGGGGAAAAAAAAGACAAAACAGTGCCACCTCGTGGGATTTGCCTTTTTCCAGTTTTCACCTCAAAACAGCGCAGAGGTGAAGATAATGCTGGAGGGGCCAAAGCTGGCGGGGTCACTGCAACCTGGCCCAGCCCGGCTCCCAGCTGGGTTTGCTGCACTGGCTTAGCACTTCCCAGCGAGATTGTCAGCGGTGGCTTCTGTCAGCGACAGCTCCATGCTCGCTCTGTCGGGTTTTTCCAAAACAACATTGTGAGAAAGTTTCAGATTTGCAAAATCGCTTTCAATTTGGTGATGTTGTTGGAAAAATATTTGCTTCCAAATCAGTGTGCAGTGTAAAACAGAAGGGCTTAATGCTCAGTGCTTTGCATTACATGCTCTGCTGAGGAATGAGGAGCGCGGCTCCTTTTCCCACTGCTGGGGAAGCTGAGCACTCTCCGCCGAAAACAGGATGTTGTTGCCTGACTTCATTTTCTTAGGGGGGTTAGGATCTCAAATATCACTCAAAAATACCAAAGCTTGTGCTACTCATTGACAGATTGATAGCCCACACTGCGATTTGTAATACTTTGGTGAACATCTTGAAATACTTATGTCATGACGGAGGTAAGGTTTGAAAAAAACATTTCACAGAATTCACTTATTTTGTTACACTTTTTCAAGTGTTATGATTTCTACTGATATCAGAGCATTGCTAACCCAAACAGCGCTGCACTGTGTCGTGCTTTGCCCGTGCTGCTGGGTGAGCACCTCTCATCCCTGCACAGGAGCAGAGATTCAGCACCATTCTGAGCTTTTGCATGTTTCCTTGGATAGGTATGCTAAAGTCTTTGGGCTTTTCTTTTTTAATCAAAACCGCTGAAGTCTGACGAGCCTAAGGGTCTCTGTCAACATTCTAATAACATTTGAAACAAATTTGTAGGAAGATACACAAGAGGGAGAAAAAATCATATTACCCATAGCATGTGCAATGTGCAGTGCAACTCTAGGGGGGCAGGTGCTGTTGAGCAGGTGAGCTGTGGGCTGTCACCTGCTGGTAACTCACCTTGAGGTGCTGCTAGTTACCATGTTACTGCTAAGCAGCATCTTCCCAGCATGGCACTGTCCCGCCCTGAGAGCGTCCCGATGGATGCAGGTCACACAGCCGGTGCAATGGGGACTTGTCTGCAGTGTTGGGGTGGCTCAGTCTGTACCAGTCCTTGGTCTTCTCCAGCAAAAGGGCCTTTCTGAAGGCTGAATGCAGAGGCACTGGTTGTGACATACAACAAGTGTCATTATGTGTGACAAGGGCCATTACGTGTGACAAGTGTCATTTTGGACACCTTCAGCTTTGCACCCACATGGGTTGATATCAGGGCAGTCCGGCTGTTTTCTTTTAAAGGAAGACAGTTCCTCGTTTCTACAGACTGATGATGATAAAAGCCTGTATATTGCATTTCTTCTGTTTGTAGAAGAAATGCAATAATGCCAATCTGAGCTCCTCAGCCCCTGCTCTGGTTCCTGTCCCAACCCCAACTCCATCCCCATCTCCATCCCCATCTCCATCCCCATTTACATCCCCATCCCTATCTCCATACCAGCAGCACAGGGCTGCATTCTGGGCACACGGACTGACAGCCTCACTGCTATTCCTTCCCCAAAACCATCCCCCAAGTCCCAAGCCTCAAAATAGCACAGAACTCCGACCTTGCATGCTGATGTCTCACTGGCTCCCCGGTGCCAGCAGTTGCAGCTCATCTGTTGGCAGTCGGCACTGTACTGAGAAAATGAATCTACTGGATAAAAAAAAGGCTATAGGGTGACCAGATGTTCCGGGCACCAAACCAAAACCATTTGAGGGTGGGGGAGTATGATGTCTCTTGTAAAAGTGCATTAAGTTTCAGGATTGTCTTTCCTCTGCACAAAGAGCTCAGTCCTTCAGGGTAGGCTGCATAGCCTGGAGGCTGCAGAAGGCATCTTCCTCCAGCATGGGCTCTTGGTGCATCCCTGTCTGCATTTGATCCCTGGCTATAAGCTGTACCTGCAATAAGGCTGCCCCTGCGCCGGGCATCCAAGGATGCCTAGTCAACTCCTTCATAGGGGATGGGGGCACAGCAGGGTGATGGCAATACTGCCTGACATTTTTATGGATGCTGCCATCAAGGGTTTTCAAAGAGTGCTTGGGACTGGTGGAAGGCACTGGAATTACCTTTTTGGAGACTGCAGACCTGTTTTGCCCAGCCTCTCTCCAAGGGAGAAATCCCTTGGTGGGCAGAGGCACCCCTTGGTCACCAATCCTTGCTGATACAGCTCCTGGGCATTTTGTGTCTCTGTTTCCTCCTCTCCCTTTCCCAAATCATGCAGGTTCATGACTCAGCTCCCCCTATTCACTTTTCCACCCATTCTTCTCAGACCATATGTTGGCATTGATTTTCAAGAATGGAGCCTTGCATGGTTCTTAGAATAGCAGTGAGTAGAGAGGGAAATTCAGCTTGAAAACGAATAGTTCCCCCTTAATTAGATGCAAATCAGAGAGCATGAAGAACAGTGGAAAATCAAGTAAAGTTTAGTCCTGGTAGCTATTGCCTCCTGCTGGTGGTTTAGGACTGTACAAGGGCCAAGTTTACAAACATCGAAGTTTTTACAAATTAAAATAAAGTCATCTCTCATGGTGCTTTTGGAAATAGGATGGGCTGATGGGGACTCAGTGTGGGCCGCTTCATAAAGGGAGAAAATTAATACAGAAAGTGATTTTATCGTAGGAAATTGCCGTATGGAGCCAATACTGAATTTCAGTGGTTGATACAAAAATGACCTTTTAAATCTGTATCAGTTTTACAGTATCCTCACTTTCTTTCTTGTTCATGGGAGTGTCTGAAGAGCTGAGGAGTGACTTCAGTTCTTTCGGGCAGCTCGTGCTATGGCATCAGGCAGCACGTGGCTTTTGTCGATTGTCTCTTTTTAACAAACTTCTGAAATGACATCTTTTTAAATACTTTTTTTTTTTTTTTTTTTTTTTTGCCGTGCTTGGGGGAGGAATATTTTCTTAAACAGATTCATAGAATCATAGAATCACAGAGTGGCCTGGGCTGAAAAGGACCACAGTGATCATCTAGTCTCAACCCCCCTGCTATGTGCAGGGTTGCCAACCACCAGACCAGACTCCCTTCCCTGCTATTGTAACCTCCACCCAGGGCAAAACAGTGACTCAAAGGAATGATAAGACGGAGGAAAACAGGTGCAGACAGGCTGCAGGAAGCAGTTACACACAAGATGATCAGAAAGGGAACGTAGGTCCTCCATCCGTTGATACTTGTGCTGAAACTGAGCTCTTCCAAGCAATTCAGCGCACACATTCCCTTGCCTGCAGGAAGAACTTGCCCATATTTCTCAATTCCAGACACCATGATCTGAAAGGCAAAAGGAGCACTCGTGCTTAAATGTTTTCAGAAGCTGAACGACCAGTGTCTTGAAATTTAATGCCCAATATTGATGAGCACTGCACTATACAAACATATAAGTTATAGGAATAAAAGACAGAGAACCATTGATTACCTTAAATTAATGGCTACCTAAGTGAATGACACTCAGTAGAAATGAGCAGTAGTAATTTATGTACCCCTGCCATGTAAATACATGAATATTCGTACACAAGTCTATCTGTACCGATGTTTAAGATACCCATCCACTCCAAGTCCAAGACAGAATTTCCATCCCATTCCCTTGCACCAAATCGAAAGGGGAAAATCTGCTCTCACTGATGAGCAGCCCCACCAGCTCTACAGAAGGGCCACAGAGAAGATTAGAAACCTTGACAGCGCTAGTTATGGGGACATTATCCACAAAGCATGTAATCCTATCCAAACCTCCCGACAACGGTTTCACAGTACGCCAGAATTTTTTTAGGATATTTTCTATTTTCATCCCGTGATCCCATGTAATACATAGTCTTGGCATTTCTTATCACTTCCAACCATGCATTTCTCAATTTTTTTTATGTTTGTTCCAAATTTCAGTGCTGTGCATCCTTTTTGCCTTAGACCAAAAGCATATCGCACATTCTCATCATTTTAATTAAACTAGGGCCAATCCAGGGCAAATGTTTGATTTTGACTCAAAAGGTGCATGCAAATCACAAATTCCATTTGATTCAAAACGGAAAAGGCTCCCCGCTACATCCTTACTGTATACAGAATTAAGCAGTCCGCCAAATTCACAACTGCACATCTCCTTAGAAAGTGTCTGTGTTTTTGAAATAAAAAAATGAATTCATACATTAAATGTGAGTTGTGCATGCATTGTTTTTAAGATCCGCAGCAAACTCCATAGTGTAAAACTCAGATCTTTTCACTTGAGGCAAGCGTCATTTAAATTTATCAACTCTCAACAAGCAAAGACTTCAGCCTGGATACAGACTGAAATTTGCATTAAATGTCTGCTGAAACAAAATTTCCTAGCGTGTGAATGATCTTCAAATGACTTCCTCTTGTAATGGCTTTCCATTAAAAACACTTCCAAGCGCAGCTGCTGAAATGGCACCCATGGAAGGTTTGAATGTGCACCTTGAGCTGCTGAAGCACAGGGTGTAAAATAGGTTTTATCTGATTAAAATTTGCTATTTATATCGGGACAAACCTGGAACCATTGAAAACGTACTTGTGAAATACTGCAGCAATGTCTTGGAAACCGTCTGCTGGAGACGGCGTTGGCTTGGTAGTCCTGGCAATCCTTCTCTGCCTGATTTGATCACAGTGAACGTTGCAGACTGAGGTTCAAGTCAGGCAGTGTACTCCAAGGTTAGTCTGGGGTGTAATCTTCATTGCGAAGCCCACATTACTAAGGAAAAATACTGCAACTCACTATTTTCCAGGTAATACTCCTATCCATGCACAGAGAAACTGCTCACCACTTGTGGGTTGGTGATGGTAGAATAGATTTCCCACCATCAGATCACAGAATCACAGAATCATTTGGTTGGAACAGACCTCTAAGACCCCCAAGCCCAACCCCAACCCACGTCGACTGGCCATGTCCCCAGCTGCCACATCTGCAGCTGTGCCAGTGCTTGACTACTCTTAGGAGAAGAAATCGCTCCATCCAACCTGAGCCTCCCCTGGTGCTGGTTCTGTTGCAGCTTTGCCAGGCCTATCCCATGGATGAAGGGCTGACAGCCTGTCCTTTGAGGAGCTGCTTGGAGGGCACCGGCTTTGCCATGTGTGGAAGTAGCCCCTCTCAGCCCTGGGAACACAGATCGTGCTCTAAAAGAGGTCATCTTTATCATGAAATTGTTCCATCTTCCTGTTTCCCATTACTGACAGGACGTGAATTTTGAGATACTTCTTTTTTTTTTTTTTTCATGGAAAATTCTTCAATGTGACTATTTTTGTCATGATTGCCAGTTCATTGAGACAAAAGGCTTGTAATGGAGCAGATGATGTCTTCTCCCGTCTTGGAGCTTGTCCAGAAGATGGGAGCAAATTGGCCTGGGTGGCTTGAGAAATCTGCGAATCCTCACATCACCACACGATTCCTCACTCTTGCCAAGCAGACCACTGACCTCTGAGTTTGGACAGAATGCTGAGCTGCAGAACCCACAATGGTGTAAGGTCAGATCGTGTCAGGACTTCAAGCTCCCTGAGCCCACCTTTGAGCTACTCAAGTGACTGCAGTTTTTATTGTGTTGGATGAAGGGCTGCCTCCCATCTCTGCTCACACTGCCACAAAGCCATGGTGCTTGCTTATGAACCTCTGATCACCCTTGCTTCCCTAATTATCTCCCTGTCTCTCTTCCTTTCCTCAGAGCCTCGTGGTAAGTTTCATAATTTTCAAATATGTTTGGGTAATGCCTCTGTGAAGGAAGGGCAATTTTGGAGCTGCTGCTATTACGATGAGCATGGCAATCATCTCCATTTCATGACTGCGATTTGCTTGAGCTGTCACTCTCATTCAGGCAGAACCTTTCCTGAGAGATAAGTAGGAGCACAGCCTTTCTCATGTTGATCCTGGTGGCGTATATGGCTGTCAGAAGCAACCTCAGTTCCTGTAAGCAGTGCATATGTGGTCAAATATATTGCTGCTCACTATTTATTGTGTCCCACTGAGAAATGCAAATGGAATCGTAGAATCATATAATGGTTTAGATTGGAGGGGACCTTAAAGATTATACATTTCCAACCCCCCTGCCACGGGCAGGGTTGCCAACCACTAGATCAGGCTGCCCAGAATCTCATCCAACCTGGCCTTGAATGCCCAGAGAAGCTGTGGAGCAGTCTGAGTTCTGCTACATAAATTGTCCAGCCCTGGCAGACCTCCCTCCAGCCTTCCTGCCCATATTGTCTGTGCCTGTTGCTTGAGGAGCTCTGCCCAGCGTGATCCCAGAGCCCGTGTCCCAGCCCAGGACCTCTGTGGTGCTTAGGTTAGGATCCTGGAGCACCATCCTACATTCCCTGTTATCGAGTCTCCTAATGAAAACACTTTTTTATTGCTTTCCCCTTTATAAGGCAAAATCTTATTGCTCTAACAGTGGAGTATCTGATTTCCAGGCTGTTTATTATAAAGACCAGGTGTGAAATCCATTTGTCTTTCCATTAAACATTCTTTTTTTGTTTAGCGTTCTTCTTTCTTGCTGGTATACACTTCTGGTATATTGCTAGGGACAAATCACATCCTTTGCTCTTGGGTTTGTTGCAGCAAATGGACCAAGCTCCAGAGGTCTCTGTGCCCAGAAGACCTCCCAGTGCTCTTCTCAACCTTGTGGACTCTCTTCACCCATCCCATCTCTCTTCCCCCAGCTGACCGCAGTCCCTCCAGCAGTAGAAGCATCCTTCGGTCCTGATGAGTAATTTTTTATTATCTTATTTGTATTCCAGGGAGGACTTCCTTAGATTGCCACATCTCTTCTAAGCTGTGGAACGAGTGATGGATGCACACAGCTCACAGGTGTTACTGCACTGCTGGCAGAACGCCATCAGCTCTACACTGCTCAGGGTTGTGCCATCCGTGTGTTTGGGGTGGGTTTGCAGTGGGTCCTAGCATGACGTTTCTGGTTTTTCTAACCCAGAAAGAGGAGTGATGTGACACTCAGGAAAGGTACATGTTGGATTTCTTTTCTGAAAGAGTGGTCTGGCATTGGCACAGGTTGTCTGGAGAGGAGGTGAATTCCATCCCCTGGGGGTGTTCAAGAGCCATGGAGATGTGGCTCTTGAATCATGGTCAGTGGGCATGGTGGAGCTGGGTTGGGGTTGGGCTTGGGGGTCTTAGAGGGCTTTTTCAATCTTAATGAATCTGTGATTCAGTAGTAGCACATTTATAGTGAGGAGCACAGAAACCAAGCTGGGGAGACACGTGCATACTGTGAGCACAGTCCTCATGCCTTCTTTGCTTTTTCCAGTTCGTGTTAATGTGCAGGGGAAAAATCCTCTGCAGGCAGGGAAAGTTCTAAGTTCTGCCATCAGAGCTGTTTGCAAACTCATGAGACCTCTTCTAAACACCCTGCAGCTGCTGTCTGTGGGAGGGAGCCTGTTGAATCATGGAATCACAAGATCCTTAATGTTGGAGAAGACCTCCAAGATCTCCAAGCCAAACCCCAACACACCGCCACCACCTTACCCACTGACCGTGTCCCAAATCACCACGGCTCCTGAACACCTCTGGGGATGGGGCTCCACCACCTCCCTGAGCAGCTCCTATGCCCGTCCACTCTTTCTGAGAAGAAATTGTTCCTAATACCCACTCTGAACCTTCCCTACCACAACTTGGGGTTATTGCCTCTTGTCCTCTTGCTAGTTTACTGGGAAAAGAGCTCAGTCTCAGAAACCAAAGCATTCCCCGTGTGAGGGCTGGACTTGAGTCTGCCATCTGCACGAGGACATTCCCAGGAAGCAAAGCAATGCCCTGGAAAATCCATCAGGAAGCCACAGCCATGGCAAGTGCTCTCTCTGGTGGGCATTCAAGCCCACATCTCCCCCATGTTTCTTTCCCGTGTGCTTTCCTCGGGGCATAAATGTTTTTTTTTTCAGACAAACTGTATTTGAGTTATTTATTGAGAGTGTATTTTCACATGGAAAAATCTACAGGGTTGTAATTTGGATGTAATGTTCCCCAAAAGCCATTCAGGAAAAATTTCTTTTTAACTGTGGCTAATTATGTATACTCGGTTGCTCAATACAAAAAATAAGAGCATCCAATGTAGTGTTTATTATTTCTCTCACAAAGAGGAAAATCATAAATTCTTTCTAATGGGATCTTTAATAATAAAAAAGAACATAATCATTACTATCAAAAGATGTATGGCATCCACGGGGTTTACTTCCCAACATTTTGTCTGATTACATCTCGGTTACACTCACAGCATTAATTATCGGAGACTAATTAGGCAAAATTGCAATGAAAACTGATCTTACAGAATCCCACGTCTCCTGGCTGTGCCCTTGTAGCTGGATGGGACCATTTGCAGGTTGCTTTATTTAAAGGAAGCAGGTGCAGTGATGGTGTAAGTCATTTCCTAGCTTTGCGAGGGGCTGTGCACAGCTCTCCTCCTGCTTTTGTGGTTTCCCGTGACTGCTTCCACTCCTTGTGCCTCGTCCTGCTGCGTGAACCCCCCGAGCCCCACATGGCAGGTAGCCTGTCTGCAACGTGACCTCCTCCCTAGCTGAGCTGCAAGTGCTTACAGCATCCTTACCGCAGCCGCTGATGTGCTTGCTCAGCGAAACAAGGTCACACATCTCCTCCTCCCCAAGGGGCGGCTGTCCTGGGATCCAACCTTTCACAGGATGTCTGAAATACGGCGGATTTCTGCTCACTCGTACAGTTTTTTAGAAGTGCAGGGGCTTGAAGGAGAGATTAGCCACCTCCATGATGAACTTCGGCTCAATATGCTCTGCTAAGTCCCTTCCTCTATGTTGGGGATAAATAAAAAAGGGAAAGAAAATAGATGTTTCTGGTTCTTTTTTGGATAATAGATCAGTTTTGACTGATTTGCAATATCTCTGCTTTTAGCTTGGTAGTGGAAGGAATGCATCAAAGGATCTCAACGTCTCTTACAGTTTGCAGAGATCAATGCAGACAACACAAAGTTAGAAAATGGAAAAGTTCATTCTGTTGCAGCAATTCCTCTCTTCACCTGAGACAAAAAAGGGACAATATCCAACCCCAGACCACCTTTTCCTATCAAAGCACTGAGCCCCTGCTGCAGTGAGCCCCTTAGACAACGTGATGCTGACATTTCCTTAGACTGGATATAACAAGAAGGTTTTTTACACTGAGGATAGAGAAGGACTGGCACAGGCCGTACAGAGAGGTGGTGGTGCCCCATCCCTACAGACAGCCAAGGTCAGGCTGGATGGGCTCTGAGCGCTGCTGGAGCTGTGGGTGTCCCTGTGCACTGCAGGGCAGTGGGACCTGATGGCCTTCAAGAGTCTATTCCAACTCACACCATTCCACATGCCTCCTAAGACAATGTGATGGTGACAGGCGCTCCCCAAGACGAGGTGGTGATGGCATGAGCCATGATGTTCTTTGTGGGGATTCCTAAAGAAGTTAGGAATTGTAAGGAGGGAGAGGGCCATGTGGTTGGCAGTGTGCTGTGGGGTATGGTGCCAATAAAAATCTCCCTTTGCAGATCTGGAGGTGCTCCCCATTTGCTGGTGTAGACATGAACTGGTGGCACCTTACCCCATGCACTGGGAGGAGCTGATTGCCTGCCTCTCTGCAGCAGCTCCATGCATGCCTCCCTTCACCCACCCCTTCCCACACCAAACCAGCCCATCTCTCCTGACCTTTCCCCTTCAGGACCTTTGTTCCTGGCCCCAGTCTCTCCCGCAGCCTCCCCTGTTGGTCCTGCAGCTGGTCCTCAGCATCCCTGCTGTGCTGTGCCCAGGCCAGAGACCTCCAGCAGAGGATGGCTTCGTGTGTCTTACACATGACACTGCTGTTTATACATCCTGGTATGATGTTTGCTTTTTTTGCAACAGGATGACATTGTGTACTCAGCCCAGACACAACCCAGATTGCTTTTCTTGGACAGAGTCCCTTGTAAAATGTTTTTCTAAATAAAAATAATCATTACTTGAAGCTGTGTCCTTTCTGGTTTCCCAGTAAGGCAGATCTGAAGCTTTCTTTTTCCCATTTTTTTTTTTTTCAGTGCTTAATGTTTCTCCCCACCATTCGTGATCACAATACTGCACAGAGAAGGTCTTCAGCACAATGCTCTTCAGGTTCCTTGTTGACAGAGTGATGCCGTTTTTAGTATTTATTTCATCGGACTTTTTCATCAGTTCCATATCATCTGGCTAGAAATAGATATGGAAACGGGATTTTGTGCGTTAGGCTGAAACAGCTGCCAAGCAGATGTGGCTGCATTTCAGTCTTCCTGTTTGTAAAATGGGTGCAGCTCCATCTGCCCGTAGTGTAACCGCTAGCACGAAGGACGCCGGTGCTGTAAGGGATGCAGCACCTATGGCTGCTCACACACTGCTCCAAGGTGAACGGCCTCAGGTACCTGCAGGTCGGATGGTGAACTCACTGAAAATACTTTTTAAAGGAAGGAAGTGACAGGAGGGTAGAGAACAGCCTCTTAATACATCTGTTGAAGATCCTGAGCTCATTTCTCTCCTTCCCTGTGAGAGGGCTGCATAGTTCCATAGGGCAGAAAACACAGGAGGTGTTTTCTTTAGACATCAAATAGAAAATAGCTGATGGGAAGGGCTTCTTAAGGATCAGATTTTGGCACGGCCAGAATTAATGTCCTTATTGTCTTTTTGTAGGATGTAAATAGAACAAATGCTCCACCACTGCATTCCTGGAAGTCCTGAGGAAGTGAGTCCAGAAAAGCAGCACTTTCAGGGGAAGAAATCCTCATCGGAGTTATAATGGGGTTTCTGCCCAAGCCCACAAGAAAGTCTGACATGGCTTTGGTAGCAGACGGCATCGTAGCACCGAGGTGCTTGCTTAATCCTTTAGGTACCTCGGATAAGGGACATTTCATGTATTTTCAGTATCTACAGATGTGCTGGGCATCTAAGCTTGATTTCTAATCAGTGGAGAAGAAATAAGTGCTTCTGAAGCGTGTTTTATCTGCTGTGGTTTGATGTCTACTTTAGGAAGAGATCAGCTGGGATGCTACAGGCTGCTAAATCCCATCCCTGAAGTCTGCTGCCAGCTCAGGTTTCACCAGAAAAGTTCTGAAAGTTCATAAAAATGTTTTTCTGTGCACGTGCAGAGAAACTGTCATCCTGATAGGGTCAAACATCTCGGTACTACTTTTGCACCTAATCACCTTGGGACCCCCAGAATGGGTTCTCCTCTACTCCTGGTGCCCCCAGAGACAGATGCACTGAAATCAGCACCCAAGGGTGTGCTGATTTCAGTGCATCATCACCCAGGGGTGTCCCCACGCCCTGCCAAGAAGAGTCTTTTGTGTTTGGCTCCATTTTTCTTGGCTGTGGTTTGTGCAGAACATGGTAGAGCTCTGGTGAGGTGTCACGCACAACCTTCTTGCAGGCTTTTGGCAAAGGGGACAATTTCTGCCCTTCTGGTTAAAATCCTGACAGCAGAAACGTGTTCCTTCAGCTGGTGGATGAAAAAAGGGTGAGTTTCCATGCCAGAGCTTAAGGTGCACAAACAGAAGAGGGGAGACCAGGTAGGTCTCTGATTGCTGCTTTCAGGCCTGTTTATAACACAGCCAGATGATGCGTTTGTGAACACGCCTCACAGCAGGGGCTGAGCCCCAAAGCCTTCCCTTTGTGTCAGCTTGTCACAAGGCTTTTGCTCCTAAGCCAGAAAGAATCACAGAACCATGGAATCATCTCAGTTGGACTTTTAAAGGCCATCTGGTCCCAACTCCCTGAACAGGGAGACCCTCAGCTCAGTCCAGCCTGATCTCAGGTGTTTCCAGGGATGGGGCATCCATCTCCTCTCTGGGTAACACATCCCTGGAGGTCTTCCAGAACAGTGGAGATGTGGCACGTGGGGACATGGTCAGTGGGTATGGAGGGGGTGGGTTGGGCTTGGATTTGGGGAGCTTGGAGGTCGCTGCCAGCCTTCAAGATTCTCTGATACTCTGATTCTCTGAGATCTGGGCAAGCGGGCTGTGCTCTCCTCTCAATCCTCGCCAGAAGATGGAGTAAAAACAGCAACAACAGAACTAATAGCAACAGCTATATATCATGGGTGGTGGGGACTGGGGCAACTGGTAATTGCTGTAGAGCTTTATTGGCAGTTAATTAAAAATAGAGCCAAAGATGTCATGTAACCATTACTTTTGTTTGTAACCACGATTTAACTCTATTGGACTCCCTGTACCTCCGGTCACACAGCCAAACAATTTATTCTTCTGTAGTGCTGCTCTGTCCCTGTAGGCCAATTAGGCAGAGATACCACCTTATGAAAGAAACACATGATGAAGCCACATGTCTTTGCTGCAATCAAGGCAAGTCATCACTTCTGCTGTTTATTTCTGATCTTCCCCATGGATTTCCTGGGAGGGTTTTGCCCTGAGAATTATATTCTGAACCTTTTAATTTATGCAGAGAAGATGATTCTGTGAAAGATAATATTGTGCAATTATCTACAGTTATTACTATAATAGTGAAATGGTGATCTTAATAATTATACTACTAAAGCTAGCATTTCATTAAAGGAGGGCAACTCTGGCTCTAACGATGCACTTTGATGCACTCTTTCTGTGATTTGTTAATTGCAGTCTCAGAATCAAGTACTGGTTCAGTGACCATAAACTCTGCTTCCTATAGCATCATTAGATCATAAACTCCCTAATAGCAGAAAGTTTTAATTATGGAGCACATTCTCCATACAATAAATATTTCTCAGTTTGATTTGCAGTGTGCAAGCATTGGGGCTCAGACAGAGCTGCAGGTGGGGTCTGTGGGGCATTTTTCTTTTAGAGTGTGGGCAGAAGATGCAACCTGTGATAAAGACTTCGGGTATCAGCTCACACCTGTCCTCCCACTGTGCGCACAAGCAGTGCTGGGGCAACGGGAAAGGTTTCCTTGTGTAGTCTGATCCCATGGGACTCACTGGCCCCACTGTCCTCTTCCAGCAACGTCCCTGAGGGCAGGAACAGAGCTGCTTGGGAACAAGCTCCTCCCCTGCCCCCATGCAGCCCTGGGCGGATATTAGGAAAGACGTTCAGTTTGGTTAGCAGGGAAAATTTCTTCTTCAAAGAGCAGTGATGCCTTGGCACAGGCTGCCCAGGGAGGTGGGGGAGTTGCCATCCCTGGAGGTGTTCCAGAACCGTAGAGATGTGGCACTTGGGGACATGCTCAGTGGGCATGTCCCATGGGTTGAGGTTGGCCTTGGGGATCCTGGGGGTCTTCTCCCACCACGATGATTCTATGGTTCTGTGATTCTGCGATGCTCTGCCCATGCCACGGGCACCCCATGCGACAGCCCTGTGGGTGCTTCCCCAGTGCGTGCGGACAGGCAGAGCTGCTGGCCTCGGCACAGCTGTGTCCCTGAGTCACTTATGGGACGAAGCCAGGAGGTATTTTTTTAATCTTACTGCCTTTCCCTTATATTTCAGCGTAACATGCACATGGAGTGGTTTGGCAGCGTGCTCTGGCAGGCTCTCGCACACCTTTTTTATAGGTGTGTGTTATTGCACACAGTGCACCTGCGGTCCCGTGTCAGTGCGCCCAGGGTTTCTTCTCTCCTGCTCTCCTCGTGGAATTAATTAAAGGGGGGAAAAAAAAGGGAAGAAAAAGGCAATCACTCCCTGCTGGTGTGAGTTCCTTTTCTCAGTACTGAAAAGGCTACTTACAGGGGCGTGTTTTTTGCAGCGCTTTAAAAAATATTTGGGAGCAGTCATTAAGTTGAGAATGGGATAAACAGAAGAACCCAAGCCATCCATTCACTACGGCTTCTTATTCCCCCTTGGTGAGTTACATCATCATCTCCGCTGCATTTTTCATCATTACCTAAGAAGATTAACGGCTCTTGGATGCCAGCACGGTTTCAGGAGTCCAGGCTCTCCTTGGTGTGTGTTCACATTGTGTAATTCCCTAGCTTCCATGGGAGAGGAGCTCTCTGGTAGGACAAATTGCTGGGATGGGAGGAGTGCCTTGCCTGGGCACCGGGAGGGCTGCCGGCAGCAGCGGAATTTGCGGATGTCTGAATGGAATAACATGGGAGTGGGGCTCCAAAAGAGGCTCTGACCATGAGTGAGGCTTACTGCCTCCTGCACAGGGACAGAGGAGCGTGGTAGTCCTTGGCGTATTATACAATGTCTCTGCACCCATCATGTTTTGAGGGTTTTTATATCACCAAGTGTTTTTTTTTTATGCTAAGGGCAATAAAGCACTGGCAAGGCTTGCCCAGAGAGGTGGGGGGGTGCCCTGTTTCTGCATTTAAAGTCAGAGCACTGAGTACCTGATGGAGCTGTGGGTGTCCTTGTTCGTGGCAGGGGAGTGGGACCGGCTGTCTTCTGAGGGCCCCTTTCAACTTAAACCATTCTACACTCCATGATCCTAAGGCACAGCATTTCCTGCATTAGTCTGGAAGAGGTGATCCATCTGGGCACTCTTGTCTTCAGCATGTAGTGCCCGTGTGGAAGGCAGGAACCATGGGGTGACCGGACAGGGGACCTCCAGCCTCCCAAGTATCAGAGTTATCTTAATTAATTTTTGTGCCTTCAAGTTTTGGAGCTGATCTCCCTGCTGCCTTGGAGGAAATCCTGTTTTCAAGACTGCTCCCTGTTTCTCCAAAATCTGGCGTAGAAAGGCTGTCACAGTGTTACGTATTCCCAAGACAAAAGATTGCAAATAAAGATGGTAAATAATGTGTTTTCGAAAAATTCTGGAGCATGCAAGAGAAATAGGCAGATCAACAGAAGGTTTTTTTCAGAATCATTATTCATTTTCAGCTCATACCTGGGCAATAAGACATAACCCACGTTGCCCAGATATGGGTCAAAGTACTGCACTGCTGATGTGTTTGAGCCTGCCAGGGCCAAAGGACAGATTCTGTACCATGAAAGTGGGAGAGCTTTCAGAGGGCAATGGGGTTTGGGAGCAGTGCAACAGAGGAGCTCAGTCTTACTCTGCCCAATTTGCTCATCTCTTGAGCTTCCCAGTAATGGATATGTTACACATCTAGCACGCAGACGTGTGTAGCTGGGCACACGCATGCACAGGGGGAGAGGGCTCTGCTGTGATTAAGGTGATTATTTCAACCTTGTGATCTTCTCACACCTGGCTGATGTGTGTTTTTTGAGATGAATGGTGATATTAATGGTTTACTCTTATGATCTTGAAGGCTTTTGCTTTTGATAACAAAATGTAGGCTGATTCACAAGGAATTATTTGAGTAATATTCCTAAGACCATTCTGTTCCTTACATGGTAAGATATAAATGAGGATTTATACTTACCGTCAGCAATGTATAATCCGCCTTCTCTAACCTGTCTGGCAACTTCTATCAGAGCGTGCTGTGAAGAGGGAGAAGTGTGTGGAGTCAGCAGGAACCGTGAATGTGCAATATGTAAAAATAAATCAATAAAAGGGAAAGCAGACAGGTCTGAAACTTGATGGTGTGGCTCCAGGAGAACAGCCCCCAACGAGAGGAGATGCCCCATCCACCTTCCCCATGCATGGCACCGCTGCAAAGGGCAGTGCCACTCAGTGAGAAGATCCATGGAAACCACGGGGTGAGGGCAGCCAGCCCTGCTTGGGGCAGGGGCCGCACGCAGCTGGGGCAGCCCTGATGCTCATGCTTGGCACAGCCCCACAGGCTGCTCCGTGGTGCTGGTGGCTGCCTGGGCCCGTCAGCACAGCGCTAGGTGGATCGCTGCTGCACGCGCAGGCAGATTGTCCACCAGATGGTACAGCCCACTCTTTGAGAAATATTTGAAAGGGCAACAAAATACAGCAGAAGCCATTTGACAGTCCACATGGTTAGTGTAGAATTAGCCAAAATGACTCTGCTGGAAGCACAGCCAGCGCTGAGCAAACCTGGAGGTGCAGCTGAGTGAAGACAGTCTAGCCTCTGGTTATTTCAGTGCTCCACTTTTCTAGCTAGGGATCCTCCATTGAACCATGGAAACGTTAAGGTTGGAAAAAACTCCAAGATCCCCAGGCCCAATCTACCCCATCGTGCCCTCCGACCACGTCCCCACGTGCCACATCTCCACGGTTCTGAGACACCTCCAGGGATGGGGACTGCCCAACGTCTATGTGCAGCTGTGCCACTGCATCACTGCTCTTTGGGATAATAAATGGGCCCTGACATCCAACCTGAAACTGCAGTGCAGTAAGGACTTGGGATGCCCTTGAAACAAAGCAGTGCTAAGCTGGCTCCCTCGCCGCGCTGCTCCCGCTCGGACCGGTTGAGCCCACTGGTACCCAGCAGTACAATGGACTTGGGCTCTTAACCAGCTTGACTGAGCTGGAAGAGGAAAATGAAGCAGTGACCACAGAGGCATTGAGCTCTGTGATGGACTCGTAAAGAACAAAAAGAGGAGCTACTGAGTGTCCTAATTGGATCCCTGCAAGAGTTACTGCATTTACACTGATTTAGGCAATTAAAGGCACAGTCACTACTGCTCGAAAGCTGACATCTTCAGGTGGCTCGTAACAAAAATTAATACTGCTGCTAACTGTGCCACCTAGTCGTGCTGTAAAGCAAATTAATTACTGCAACAGAACTAATAATAACAGTTCAGGCAGAATAGGAGCAATATTACGGTTTACCATCAGAGACTGTGCTGAGATTTTTGCCTCTCTGCTGCCCATGAGTGCAACCTGGCAATTGCTGACTGTAACATTTCTATTGTATAGTTTATGCTAAATATGCATATCTTAATTGCATTAGTCAAAATAATTAGCTAATATATTTTTGCATAATGACGAGGTAAGCAAATATCACCATAGCTCAGTGCTTCTTGCATGAGCAAATTTGGAAAATTAATAGACTCCCAATTTCCTAATTATCTGTCTTTTATTCCAAACTCAAACAATGAAATGCTATTGCACACTCCTGGGCATCTTGTAATTTAGTTTACACCTTGAAAATTTTAAAGCACCTGTTTTTGTTTTTGTTTTTTTTTTGTTTTTGTTTTTAATATTTCCTTCTCTGAAGAGGAAATGAGTTGAACCTTTCCTCCCATTCCCTGTGCAAGAAATGGGGCTGCTGTTCTCCAAGGGGAGGATCACAAAGCTCGTGAGCTCCGAATTTTCAGAGAGAGCTGGGAGCAGGAATTGGAATCATACCATCTTATATTTTAACATTTGTATTGAATTAGAACTGCATCATAAGCTAATTTTGGAGATGGTGGAAATGGGCAGTAAGTCTGTTGGGCATTTAGATTAGGGATTGGAACTAGATGATCTTTAAAGATCCCTTCCAACTCATGTCATTCTATCTCCAACTACTTTAGAATTAGGTTGTGTGAGTAGCGTTTCAAAATTACCAACAAATCCCAATAAATTCTGAGATTGTTTTAGATAAACGGCATTTTGTTTTGGGGTTTCTCTCACTGGTCTGTTTTAATTTGACTTCTGCTGATTCAGGATTCATCTTCCCTTCACACAGATCTTTCCTTCTCCTTTTCCTAGCAGGAGGCAGCACAGGAGGGGACAGGCAGCACTGAGTTCTAGCACAGTGATCAGCCCTGGGGACAGCGTGGGATCAGTGCCGGGCTCATCCTTGGGGTCAGCACTGAGGTAACATATGGGCACTGTTGGTGACACTTTTCCAGGCTCCCCCAGCTGGTCCCTCTGCTGATCTGGCAGTGCAGTGGATTCCAGCACTGCAAAAAGCCTGAGCTGTTTGTGCAGCGAGCACCAGTGTATTGCAGAGTGCCATTGTAGGGCTCAGAAGCAGCTCAGAAACTGTACAAACTTCTGTAGTAACATGCAAATTGCAGCATTTTGGGGTGGGTCTGTATGTGAAGCTTGTAATTTAATAAACACATCATTAAAAAAACCCAACTTGCTGGAACAGCTAAGCGTTCCCTCTCTTTAACCTGTAGACAGCATGTAAGTGGAAAACTTGGAGCACCTCTAAGTACGAACAAAAAGCACACATCTGCAGATCTGATTTTCCAGGAGCTTTTCCACTGTCTGGTCTGGAAGCTGTCGACTGCAGATGCGTGCTCCATGCTCACAGGGCTCCCTACTCCCATAGCTGCCAGTTGTTCCCTCCTCACCAGGAAGAACGAGATTATTTTTCCCACTGTTTTTTTTAGCAACAGGATTTTTTAGATAAACCATTCTGTCTCGGCCAAGGTGGCTCATGTGGGCTGTGTCCCTCATCTCCCCGCTCTGCAGCTCCGTCTCTGAGCTGCATTTCCCTAACACCCATTCTGTCTGTAGGAATCTGTGGGTTGCTTGGATATGAGCGGTGAAAATCCATCTGGGAATGGAAATGTCCAAGGAAGGATGCTGAGGTTGAGGCAAATGCATTTCCATGGTCAGGCTCAGGAGATTGCAAAATCCACCTGTGGGCATTATTGGTGCGATGAGGTGCTCAAATGTCCATGGCCGTCCCCAGATGGGCACATGGGGCTGTGGGTTCTGCCACCAGCACTGCTCCTCCTGCTGCCAGTGAGAGACATAGGCATTTGCCAGACTCATTCTCTTCTAATGGAGTAAATACTCTAAAACGCTGGATCTGTAAAGTCAGAAAGGAGTTGTGATTGTCCAAGGAGAAGGACTATACTTGGATGCTGTTACTATTGCTTGCTTTATTATTACAGATTAATTTAATCAAATCACAGAATCGTAGAATCATTACAGTTGGAAAAGACACCTTCAAGCCCAGGCCCAAACCACCCCTACTATGACCTCTATTTGTGTCCCCATGTGCCACACCTCCATGGTTCTAGAACGCCGCCAGGGATGGGGGCTCCACCAGCTCCCCGGGCAGCCTGCGCCAGTGCCTCACTACCTTTTGTCCTGTTGTCCACTTTTTCTGAGTTTTCAGAATAGTTTTCAGTCTGAGAAGAAGAAAATTGTGAAATATCCTCTAGAAATGAAACTCAATCTATCAGCATCCTGAACACTGACACGAATGTGAACTCATTGGGCTCGAGGCAAGCTGCTCCATCCCTCGACATGTCCAAGGCCTGGCTGGTTGGGACCCTGGGCAGCCTGATCTGGTGGGGGACAACCAGCCCATGGCAAGAGGATGAGTCTGGGTGGGACTCAACCATATGACTGGATTTTCAAGGATCTTTAAGATCCCTTCCAACCCAACTATTCTATGGCTCTAAGATCTTTAAAGACCCTTCCAACCCAACTGTTCTATGGCTCTAAGATCTTTAAAGACCCTTCCA
>JAOWBP010052517.1:40389-50653 GCA_028571105.1 Tragopan temminckii
TCTATGGCTCTAAGATCTTTAAAGACCCTTCCAACCCAACTGTTCTATGGCTCTAAGATCTTTAAAGACCCTTCCAATCCAACTGTTCTATGGCTCTAAGATCTTTAAGGCCCCTTCTAATCCAATCATTCTCTGGTTCTATGATCTTTAAGAACTCTTCCAGCCCACTCCATTCTGTGTTTCTATGATTCTGTGCACCACGCTCCTGGCTGGGGAGTGCACTTCCCACCAGCATAGCTCACATAATTCTCATCAATCTATGCAAGTGCTACGGTTTCCTACAGCACACACCGAGGCGGTGAGTGTGCTCAGTTTAACCTGTGTTTAGGATATTGCTGTCAGTAACTGTTTTGTGAAACTTCTGCAATATAAATGAACCAGCTGGTATTAGAAGAACTGTGAAGATCTCTTTTTTTTTTTCTCCTCCGGGTCAGGGAAGGGAAGGGAAGTGGGTGTGTTGCAAGGTTTGCCGCGTGAAGCCGTGAGATTCAGTGGCTGCCAGCACGGTTTCAATAGGAGTCCGGGCTATTACTGTTATGTCTTTGCTTTTCATGATATCTGCTGATCTGATCTCACACACCTGGTGGGCAGCTGTCAGGAAGCCCTGCGGGGCCGTGGTCCCTCTGCGGGGCAATGCCTGCGGCCGCTGCCCCAACAGCACACGGCTCCCCGCTGCTGCTGGTCCCGGTGGGGCTGGCCCTGCGTTGGAGCCAGCTGCTTGGCTTTCTGAGAGCTGAAAGTCGTACTGTCAGCAATATCACAAAAGTGATTTCTTTATCAAAGGTCATTACCAATTATTTTGTAAAGAACTGACGCTTCAGTAATTACCCGATTTTATCTCTCTCTCTCTCTTTTTTTTTTTTATGTAGGTCATTTATATTTCATTATTGTCATGTTATGGCCTATCTGCTTGCAAAGAGGCGTATATTAAAACCAGCAACTTTGCCTTAGTGTCAGAATTATTGCCCTATATTTCATTTGCCATTTTATCTACTGTTCTGGAGAAGATCATAGCTTGTTAGTTAAAGCGTTACATAAACTAACACAGGCACACACATATGCAGGCTCCTTGATTTCCCCCAGTTCCCTACAGAGGGCATAGTAAAGAATTTTCTACCCGTTCCGTGTTAAATCCCTGTGAGAGTAACCCGACCAGACCAGGACTGCAGGAAGCTCTGCAGGAGCGCCGTGTCCCTCTGCTGCAAAGAAAACTGGTAGTGTTTGGAGATGGCATGAGGTGTACCACAAGGTACACCAACTGCAGCAGAAGTTACTGATGGATGAAACATCAGCTGGAAACATCCTCTCCAGAATCATTAACATTGACAAAGACCTCCAAGATCACCAAGCCCATTCACTATTGCCCCCACGCCCTAAACCATGTTCCTAAATGGAATCAGCAAGTCATTAAGGTTGGAAAAGACCACTAAGGTCTCCAAGCCAAACCCAACCCATCCCCACCATGCCCACTGACCACATCCCGAGTGCCACAATTCCATGGTTCTGGAACACCTCCAGGGATGGGAACTCCACCACCTCCCTGGGCAGCTGTGTCAATACTTCACCACTCTTTCAGGGAATTAAATTCTCTGATCCGACTAGTCCAACCTAGCTAGGAAAGAAATATCAGCTTCCAAAGAAACATTGTTCCAGAGTACATCTTCTAACTGAGAAACTATGCTGATGTGTATGTAGGATAAAAACACTTTTTATTCCCAGGCCTTTGTGTGTGCGTGTGTGTGTGTTTGTGCACACACTTTATCGTACAAGCATTGCTGCTTTGAGATAAAGCATCCCAACGGGTGCACAGGCGAGTAAGGAAATAGCTCCATACACAAACCAGTTTATAGTCCCAGCTGGAAACCATCAGCTAAGAACAACCCCAACAAATCCAAAAACACCCCCACCAAAACCCCAAACCCAGAAAAAGACAGCAGTATTTAGTTCAGTCTGTTCACCCACAGTGTTTAGTTTATTATTAACCACAGCTCCTTTTTATTTCTCTGCTCCTTGCTGATTAACACTTCCCCAAAGAGATTGTTGGAACTGGCAAATGCCTACAAACTCCTGGTGCAAACCCACTCAGCACTGCACAGCTGGTTTTCCCCACCACTGCCCACCCTGGTGCAGCAGCCTCCAAGCATGTGCGTGTTGGCTGGGAGGAACATGGCTCGTGCTTGGTGGCTTTGCTGGCTGGGGCAGGTGAAGGTTGCACTGGTGGTGGGGCTGTTAACTTCCCTTCTGTGGAAACTGAGCTTCTGGACGAGAGTGAAGGGAGAAGGGAGAGGAAGAAGGACAGGAGCCACAGAACGATGAGACCAGGCTCCAGTCCGTGATGGAACAACGATACTGCTGGGTGCCACACTGTTGGGTGTCACACTGCTGGGCTTCAGGATGCCAGTGGTGTTATACTATTGGGCTTTAGGATGATGACTGCAGAATTATGATTATAATTCTCTTTAATGTATGAAATTCATACTCACTAAGACCTTGAGGGCTTAGAGATGACTCCATTGTTTATCATAAAGTTTTACAGTTTATCGTGACTGTCTCCTACAAGTACAAGAATGAGTGAGAAAAGGAAAATAATTTTGCAAACTCACTGCCCATTCAATCCATATACTTTACCCCCATGCTTTCTTTAGATCAGAATATATAGGGAAACACAGTTTTTTCACTAACTAAAAAGCAAGAAACCAAATCCCCATCCCAGCATCTTTCCCACTGTGCCAATGCAAGTGAGCAGGTGGTGCCGATCCTCGTCCCAACACAGGATGCACTGAGATGGTCTGTGGCTTCCACATTTATTGGTGGAAATTTTAGACCCATGTGAACATGGGTTCTTGTGCCCCTGGAAGCTTTGTTGGGTGGTGGCAGAGAGGGGACAGCAGGAGGGACAAGCTCAGAGCTGCCATAGCCTGTGAGAGTGGGAACAGGCAGTGGCAAATCACAGCAAAACACTGCTGGTAAGCTAATTCCATAAAGGGGCTGTCTTGAGTTATCATTTATATTTCCCCGTTGCCATAAGAGTATTTTAATAATTTACATAGCATTTAATTATAATTCAGTTACCTGACATAGGTAATTTCAGTGCCCTTTAATACAACAAATCTCTGGTGTGAAATATCCGAGCAATAAGAGCCGGCAGGTGGCTGTCATTACTCTGCCAACCTGAGTGTCTCCAGCCACACGGGGGGAGCCCCTGGTGGGTTCCACCTTGGGGCAGAGGGGCTCTGCCACCAGGAGGTGGGGGCTCGTGCCTGTCTGCAGGGTGCAGCGATGCCTGCGAGCTAACGAGCTGCAGTCATGATTTATAACCTGAGCACAGAAGCACCCCAAAGAGGTGCATAGAGCCATCACGGGGCTGTCAGAGAGCACTGTTCCTGCCTGACCTCACCCTCTCTCTGTCTGGATACGAAGCAGGAACACTTAGGAGAGCTGGAAAATAGATGTAATCGCTGTCTTTTGCCAGATGTGTGAATAAAACCAGATGCGACAGATCTGTGAAGAACAACTGCTTGTCAGCTCCGTGCAGGGCTGGGGAAAGCTCAGCTCTGGGAGGAAGGGTCAGCCCGGCACGGCTGTCTGACATGCTTGGAATAGTAGCTGCAGAGGGGCTGCAGGGGTCTGTAAATCAGTTCTGACTGCAGCATATGGGATGGTCCACAGAAAAAATAAAGCATAGGAATAAGAGTGAGCTGGCATATCCCAAAATGAACGTTACCGAGTATGGCTGCAGACGATGGACGCTGTAAGTGTGGACAGATGATCTGAGGCACAAGACCAGTGCAGCAAGGATAGCAATGGCTTCGAGATGATGAGCTGTGGAGGGCAGAGAGGGGAAGATGCAGGAGGCCTGGTTTGGATACAGGAGTGGGATCCTGTGCGCCCATCCCATGGGGTCCCCACGCCTGGGATTGGTTCTCCTCCTGCTCTTTACTTTGGTTCTTCCTTTTGCTGCGGGAGATTAAGACTATTGGGAAAAGTTAACTGAAATGAGTGCACCCTTTTCAGGGTGTGCATTCATGGCTGAGAGAGGCAGGGAAATTCCGTCCCCCTGTTTGGGGATGAGATCCTCCTGTTTTCAGTGAATCAACCAACAATTCCCATTCACACTCCTAATGCACAGATGAATTTCTGCTTTATTATCCAACTTTCAAATCTTGGTCCTGTGCCATGGTTTGAAGGGACAGGAGTTGTTTACCTAAATACATTTCATTGAATGAACTGATGGCATCTAGAGTATCCACATTACCTATTGCAAATACTTCTCATAGCACACCTTTTTCTTACAACTTCCCAGTGGCTGCTTGGGGATGCTCTCAGGCTGATGCAGAGCTGTGCCAAAGTCTGGCTGGGTTTGGCTCAGGTTGGTGGTGGCATTAACCATGAGAAGTCCATGCTGTTCATGGCACTGATGGACATGGTCAGAGAGCATCATGAGGATAGTTTGGGCTTGGACTTGGTGATCTGTGAGGTTTTTTCCAACCTTAATGGTTCCATGATTCTAAAGCTGAGCTCTCGTGTTGGCAAAGGTGTGGGAAAAATCTGCAAGGAGAGCATCCTTGGGACTGGAGTTCACTCTTTTCATTGTAAGATTGACATCCAGTACAAAAACCTTCAGAAACTGCTCTCAAAATCTATGCAAAGAGAACAGAGCACCAGCTACAAAGCTGGGAGTCCAGATCCAGAAAACATTTGATTTAGGAGCATGAGGTACCTCCCATTCCTCCCTCTGCTGTGTTTAGGTTGTGACATACTGCAGTCTCCTGTTTTTGGACACAATTCAAACTGCCTTCCCTGAGAGGGCCGGTTTACGTGTGCACAGAAGCACATGAGCGTGTATTTAGTATATGTATATACACATAGGTATGCATTTAGATGTTACAGGGTTCACTTAAGGCATATGTAAAATGAGATGACACGCCCAGAAAACTACCCGTGCACACCCTCTGAAGTTTAAGATGGACTGCAATTAAATCATCTTGCAAAATTTTGAATTAAATGGTAATTTCCCTACAAATACAACTCTCGTTAGATGACTTCGTGAAGGAATTTACACAGCCTGATTAACGAAGCAGCTCTGCCTCGTCTTCTGTGTACTGTGAAATAAGGCAAAAGTTTTAAAATATTACACTCAATTATACTTATAAATCTTGCCCAGGTAATGAACATATTCTTTAGATTGCAGGAGGAGCCGGACACTTATCTTACTCTCCAAGATAAAATACCACATCCATATAATGCATTGCTAAGCTTTCCTTTTACCATAAACGTTGCTCAGAATCCCATTTTCTATTAAATAATAATCATTGTAATTAATAGACTAGTTATTTTATCTCCCTAATCTGGTTACAGTAATTTATCAAAGGTATGTAAATGAATGAAAAAAAAAAAAAAAAAGAAGAAAAAAAAGCCGTTCATTATTATTTTCTAAAGGGTACATGTCTCTTGCTGAAGCATGTAAAATGTAATTCTCTTGAACTTAATAAGATACTTGACTTCATGCAATTCTCAGAAAGAAAATCCATTCAATACTTTACTTTTTTCTGTCACACTCAATTTGTTTCACTTACAACTCTCCTGCAGTTTGGGCTCGTTAATGGGCTGCTTTCCACGTGCAATCCTCCGGACCATGACGATGCTTGGACAGGGGGATGCGGTCCTCCCAGCACACACTGTGCTCGGTGACTTCTGCCCTCATGTGGAGGTGTGCATCAGATTTCCCAGCTGTTAATTCAAAACCAGGGAGAATAAGCAGGAAAACATTCGAGGGGTGTAAGGTAGCTGCTGAGAGAGGCAGTGTGGGCACCCAGATGAAAGGGATCTGATTAATGACAGCACCTGAGATAAGTGGCACTTCAACCAACTTTAACTGTTGATGTATGATGACATAATGTCCCCTCCAATTAATGACAAGGATATAAAACACCTGTATTTAGAAGAGCAGATGTTGCTTTTATGGTTAAATGCACAGAGAAATTGACTTCCAAAGGACCAATGATAACTTCTCTATTATTTGTTTCTCTATTTGCTGGGGCTGCATTATGAACAGGAATGAAAAAATAAGTGAGAATCCCTGCTCTTTGCTAACAGTAATTTATGGTTCATCTCAGCCTGTCTCTTGGAACCTGGCCTTGCTTCTGTGGTCACCCATCTCTAGTGGACTCTACCCTCCAAAATCACAAAGCAACCTCCGAAATGCACCTGAGAAGTTTTCGATGTATTGAAGGAACGATGCTACCCCCACCACAAGCAGACACAAAGCACGATGCAGACTTCGTGTAGCACCTCCTCATTCTTTGACCACCAAGGGATGTCTGCCTTGAAGCCAGCTCTGCTTCAGCTCCGGGGACAGTTATTTACGCACTGACCCTCAGGGAGCCAAATATGCTGCTGGTCAATCATCTGCTCACATCTTTGTTATGCAATTCAGTTGCTGTTATTTCACAGAAAAAAAAACAAAAAACAAAAACTCAAACCACACTCGTTAAAAAAATTTCCACTAAGGACAAATAAGGACAAAGGATGATTTATCTGCAGGATGATCAAAGGATCCTATCCTTCTGTCTAGGATTTGCATAGCATCTTGGAGTGCTTTCTTCATGTTAACCACACCCAACAAGAAGTAGGTGCTGTGTTTCTGTGATGCTCTTCATCTGGGAAGATCCCACTGGAAATGGCAGTCAGGTCAGCCCGGCCTCATGTGGCAGGACCTGATGGGAGCAGGCAGTGGGTGGGTGCTGACCACAGTGGGGTGGAGAACAGAAATCATCTTTCCTCGCTGCCTCTCATACTAATGAGCAGATCACACTTCCAGGAATGCCTCCTCCTAAGGTTTAAAATACCGTAGCAGCTTGCGGGCTCTACGGAGGATTTATTTATGCAGCAGTGTTTCTAGCTCTCCCAGTATGTCTGCAGGGGTTACAGTATTAGGCACTGTGCTTTAAGTCCTAGCTCCTACCCTTACGGGATCTCCTGAGGATCTCAGGAGGTAAACGAGAAGTGCCAGATTCTCATGGGAGTTAGCAAATACTGCAACACATTTTCTTGAAGCCTGTGATCAGCCCTCCCTTCCTTCCTCCTCCACGGATGAGAGATGGAGAACTGTTGACCGAAGGGGCATTTCCTGTCTTCTGTATCAGCCATGAATTGTGGACATGTCTTCAAACACCTGCAATTGGCAATGCCAGGCCTTAGCTCTCTTTCAGCCATTTCCAGGCACGCTCCTCGGAGATACCCGCTCACCATTTCATATCTAGGGCCGTGGATATACACTGGGAGCCAAAGCCAAGGCTGAGCCCTGAGCGCAAGGTGCGCAGCTGCCATGATGGTGGAGGTTCGGGTTGGACGTTAGGAGGAATTTCTTCTCCAAAAAGCAGTCATGCACAGGCACGGGTGCCCAAGGAGGTGATGGAGTTCTCATCCCTGGAGGGCTTTAAGAACTGTGGAGAACTGGGGACATGGTCAGCAGGCATGGTGGGGCACACTGGGGATCTTGGGGTCTTATCCAACCTTTACGATTCTGTGATTCTATGGTTCTATTATGCTGTGGGCTTTCAGCTGTTGAAGGCATGAAAACTCCAGTCCACCATGACAGCACATATTAGTTAGTGTCGTGTTCTATGGGCCGTATGTTAGATTTCAAAATATAGTTCCTTCATTTTCTTCATTTTCAGGCAGAATGGCTTTTTAGAATAATCATTGAAAAAATTGCAATAAAAACTTCTCTCTTCTAGTACACTAGTACTACATGTATATTTACTGTTGTTGCTGTTTGGTTGGTTGGTTTTTTGCATCTGCTAAAGCCGTGCCCACAACTGTATCTTTCAAGTGTCCGTGACATAGTAAACAATTACCTAAGAGACATTGTCCCATGACAGCAGAAGAGCACCAGTGCAGTTCAGGATGCATCTCATCATCAGGCCACTTTAATCACTCACCTCACTTCTCAGGCAGCTCTTCTTCCCCAGTGTGAAATATGGCCAGAAGCTCAGCAAAGAGATAGGAGAAGTTTAAGGAGAGAGAAACATCAAACGTCCTCTCCTCTGGCCCTGAAGATGGATGAATTAGGGGTTGGCTGGACTGCCACTCTTTTGCATTGTATGAAATCCACGCAAAATGGGACAGACACATCTAATTAATCCAATTACAGAAGATATCCTGAGAGTCAATTCTAACCACTGGTTTGCCATCTCTTATTTTATTGTCACATTATTTCACATTCATCACCATAAATCCTGCTTTGTTTCTAAACACCAAGGTAGAATCATGGAATGGCTTGTGTTGGAAGGACCCTTAAAGATCTTCCATTTCCAACAAGGTCTTCAAATGTTAAACTACGTCGTGACAAATGACTATACCTAAAATAGAGAGAATTAACATTCATTGTAGCGGGGAAAAAAAAAGACAAAAAGAAAAAGAAGACTTCAAGCATGAAATCAGTCTTACGGAAAAAGATCACTGCAGCACCTCCAAGGGTGGCTGTCACTGATATGGAACTTCTGTAACTGATAGCCAGTTCTACAGCTGCTTTTTTGGTTTACAGATAACCCCACTGAGCACAGAGTCTTTGCATACCAACTCAGTCATGGCAGTAAGACCCTGGAGTTAAGTTTGAGTGTAGATACCATCTCATCTTGCATGTGGCAGTTATGAGGACAACAACAGTGAAATGATGCTTCATTGGCTTGCTTTGCATAGAAACATCTGGCTTCATCTGAAGTACCAGGGCTATTTGGGATATTTGGTTTGCATGTGTCCTTTTTGCTTTTGTCTGGCTCATTTTTTTTAAGTATCTGGTGATATACTTGACCTTAAAGATCAGGAAGTAATGTGGTACTTCCATGCGTGAGAAACCACATCCAGCAACAACAGAGGGAAAAGGAGATTCTTTTGTTATTGAAGACAGCATGTCTGAACACAGCAGTTACACACCCCAAATATTTCTGTAAATATTCACTGGCCAAATGGTGCTTTGCATTTCCCTGGAGAACTCTGGGGTGCTTGCTCTTTCTCTGTACTATCTTCCTGCCATTTTCTCCATATGAGTGAATCACTCCACATAACACCTTATATCTTGGAATTAACTGGCATTGGTTTTGCCCCTTTGGCTTTGTTCTGTATTTAGAAATTGAACAGTAAAAGCAAAGTTCCTCCTCCCATACCTACCCTGGCAGGCAGCTGGTAATTGCACACTGTGCCTTCCCACCGTGAGACCTGGCACGGGGCTGGGGCTGCGACCAGGACACTCCTGTGAGCTGTCACAGGGCATCTCGTTGTGTATATGAGAAGAAGGCATGAAAGCAAAGAGACATTCAAGCTCACACAGAAGGAACACAAAATAATGTCCAATTATCACAGCTTTCCTCAGGATCCTAAATTATTGCTTCCATAAGTCAGTCTGGGACAGAGAACTGCATTCATTTTATTCTCCTGAGATTAGAGAAAAAGTTCAAGTTTCTGTTCTAGATAAATAAGATTTCCTTAAAGCAGTTTAACAGCTGCAACAACAACAACAACAACCAAAAAAAAAAAAAAAGGAAAAAAAAGGAAAAAAAAATGAAAAAGAAGAAAAAAAAAAAAAAAGAAGAAAAAAAAAAAAAGAAAAAAGTGAAGACATCCATTTTCTGCAATCAGTCGTACAGTGGCAGGTGCAAGTCAAGGGGCATGGCCTTTAGCAGGACCCAAGGGTTGGCCAGAGCATTGCCAATTAATCATCCAGGAAAATGCACTTGACAGCTTGGAGAAGTCTCCAATTCTCTTTCTCATGATTGCATTGCTAATTTGGTCTTTAAACTCACTAAGAACAGGCGAGACTTAAAGAAAAGCTGTCATGTTTTCTAAAATAATTTCTGTAAGGAGAAGCTTCTCTAAGTTGGTTCTGTCAGTCATAGCTTGTGAGCTGCTAGCATGGCTCAGTAAGAAAGTATTTGAAGAAGCATTTCACCAGCAATGGGCATTCTCCATGGCATTAATCTAGGTGAGCTAATGAGTGTTTTCTTTTACGCATGATGTAAGCCGTTCTTTTGTCTCATTCCAAGTGCCCCATAGGACAAATGCACTCTGGTGAGACTCCTCCAGCACAATAAAATGGGCATTGCTCTCAGACTGAAGCCATCCCCTCCTGTCCCTTAGAATCACAGTATATCCCAACTTGGAAGGAATCCGTAAGGATCATTGAGTCGAGCTCCTAAGCAAATCCTTACAGGTCCCCATCCCATCCTGGACTGGATATGGGAGTTAGCACTCACCAAAGTTCGGG
>JAOWBP010052518.1:0-12847 GCA_028571105.1 Tragopan temminckii
GAGAAACAGTCCTCAAATGAATTTGGAGAGCCCGGGAATTAATGTTGGCCCCCCCCTCCCTCCACATGCACACACACACACACACACACACACACGGGTGTGCGCTCCCCTCCCCATCATCTCAGCCCCCCCCTTTCAATTTCTGAAGCCTGCTGATTTGAATATTTATAAATATCAGTAAATTATTTATTGTAGCAATCTGCTGTGCCATTTCACCAATCGCCGTTAACACTTTAGGGCTCACTCTTGAGGCGGACGCGGCTGCAGGGAGCGGGCATGGGGGTGGCAGAGGCCAGGCTCACACCGGCTGCAGGCTGCATGGTGCCAGGGGGTTCAGCTCTGCATGGGGCACAAGGCGACCTGGGGCAGAACTGTGTGCTTGGGATGATGGGAGGGGACATGGACAGAGAGGCTGGCTTGTGGCTGCAGCACCCTGCAGGCTTTGGGAACTGTGCTGCAGCTCGAGGACTTCCCTTTGCCTCTTGCTGGATGGGCAGCACAGCGCAGAGCAGTGGGGAAGGCAGGAGGATTGCTCACTGTGCTGTGCTGCTCCTCCGTGTGCACCCAGGGCTTCCCCTCGCTCCATGCCGACATGCGGGCAGGACGCAGGGCTGCTAAAGAGCCTCGCTTGAAGTCCCCAAGGCCAGGCAGAAGAGGCAGCATCCACTAATCCAAGGTCATTTCCTGGGCTAAAAGCAATAAAATGTTTTATTGATAAACCAGAGAGGGGAAAGCACACACACTGAATCCACTCGCACACCGTGGCTGGGCTGGGGCTGCCTGGGCTGGCGCAGGGCTCCGGTGCCAGGGAAAATGTCCCTGCAGAGGCTGTGCCCGGCTGCTATCCACTGCTCTGGGCATGGCAGGGGCACGGCTGCAGCTTTCTGCTGCCATGCTGGACTCAAACCACAGTGGTTAAAAAAAGAAAAGGCCCATGCAGCGTGTGGGCCCTCCTTCCCTCCCCCTCCCCGCCCCAAATAATACTGTTAATAATTAATCGAATGAGAGCTTGCAGCTCCTGGAAAGCTGGCGCTGGGACCTCCCTCCTGAACGGAGCTGCTCAGCTGGGCTGAAAACTCTTCAATAAGAATATGAAAGCTCCATCTGTTCGATGTGCCCGGCCCTCTGAAGTGCCGCCGCGCTGGCTCTCCCATCCTGTATCCCATCCCATGGCATAGCCCTCAACCCTCCTGCCCTGCCCTGCCCCATCCCAGGGGGTTCCCACCCCCGGGCTCAGCACCCCTCTCTTCCACACCGGGGTCCTTTGTCCCCAGCCCAAAGCACTGCTGGGCCTCGTGCTTCTCCTTGAAGGGAGCGATGTCCTGAGGATGGTGCGGGGCAGCCGGTGTCTGGTGGCAGGGCGTGGGGAGGGGGCGGCAATCATGCTGCCGGTGGCATTGTTTTCAGAGGAAGCACTCAGTGTAAATAGAGCATGTGGGAGAGTTCGTCCTGGGCAGAGATGAAAAGTCCCCGTGACAGGCTCAGGTTATAAATGGCTTCCTCGGATTGATGCAAAATCAAAACATTTCTATTTGGAAGAAGAAAATGAAGGGGGATGTTTACTTAGCTGGGAATCTTTAAACAGCACAGTGCGGACACGGGGTGACCTGGCGGGTTGTGGAGTGGGGAGGGGGCTGGGGCAGGGACTCCTGGATCCAGGGCCCTCCTGCTGCACCCCTACCTGGACGTGCGAGGATGCTCTGCTCCCTTCCAGCCCCAGTGCTGTTCTCGGTGGTTCTCTGCCAGCTGGGTTTCCCTTCTTTGTTGGAAGTTGTCGGCCTAACAGAGAAACGCAGATACTGCCAATGTCCCTGCTGCCCCAGAGACGAGGAAATCAGGGATGGAGAGATAGAGATGCACCAGCTTGCTGAGAGCTGGCGGCAGAGTTGGCAGGAGGAGGGGGGAGTTCTGATTCCCTGCAGTCACACAGGCACAGGTGGGATGGAGAGATGGTCTTTGGGAGGGTTGGCTTGGTAGATCATGGGTAAGGTAAGTTTTCTAAACTTGCTTTATTTTTAACTTAGACTTCACAGAAGGATGCTCAGATTGTTAAAGAAGAGCATCGCCATGCTAAAAATAAGCAATCAAGCAAAGGAGAGGGGACAGGAGAGGTGCAGGAGGGAAGGGCAGGAGCTGGGGGGCCGGAGGGACAGGATTGGGGTGTGTGAGCCACGGGGCCAGGACTAGAAGACAAGTTGCAGGCTCCCTGGAGCTGCGGCGTACGCAGCAAGTGCAGCCTTGGGAACGTCTGCTCCCCTCTTCCTTTGGATAAATATTTATATATTCATTTGCCGTCTGGTGCGCTCACTTGGCTGCTCACCTCCAGCCCAGCATAATGGGACCTGCCGTGCCTGCGGGGTGGTGGCGGTGGGTGGCTGCGTGCCTCCCTCCCTGCACCCATCACACCGGCTGTCCTGATTGCCAGGATGGGGAAGCACCGGGGTCAGTGGCTGCCCTGGCCTCGGCCACCTGCCCCACCGCACTGCTGGCCCCCTGCCGAGTGCACACAGTGAGCCGTCGGGGTCCTGGCCAGGCTCCAGCTGGAGCTCACAGCAGCCTCCCCAGAGTCCCAGCGCGGTACTGCTGCGCACGGGAGCGACCGGCACTTTCTGCCCTAAATAGAGCGGGAATGTGATGGGAAAGGAAGGTGCCAACATGCAGAGACTTCGGCAGCATTGCGGGCGCCCATCTGTAGGCACGAGGCTGTGTGCGGGGGGAATGTGTGAAAGGGAGACGCGTGCGGAGGTGTGCAGGGGGTGCCTGGGGGAGATGGGATGCTGTAAGCCACACGTGCATGGCTCGCACCTGCTGCTGTTGCAGGCACATGGCTGGGAGCAGCTCTTGCTCCTACAGGGGCAGGGATGCAGTTGAGGCAGATGGGTGTCAGAGGGGTGATGCGTTTGGGACAGTAGGAAAGCATTTTGCCTCACTTTGTGTGGGAGGCTGATAGATTTGTCAGGGGGTATTCCTGCAGCCTGTGACGGGGAAGCGTGTCTGAAGCTGTCAGGAGTTTACGCTAAGCAGCCACTCTCTGGCTCTTGGACAGCAGGTCTAAAGTTTCAGTGTGTTTGTATTGGGCTGTCATGTTACGGGATTAGGGGCTGTCACGATGGCTTCTGGGTGCATCGTAGGGGGTCTGATTAATCTCAGCATGCTTCTGTGGAGCAGCACCTCCCTGTCGCAGCATGCAGGGACCCAGGAGCCCCTGCTGACACCTCTGCTTTGGGACCCGTCACCCTGCTCACTCTGAGTGCCTCTCACAGGGACCGTAAATAAAAAGAGAAATGAGACAACGCAGCTGCTTTAGAATCAGGTTTTCATTGTGGTTTTTTTGTTGTTGGGTTTTTTTTTTTTGTTTTTTTTTTGTTTTTTTTTGCGATTGAGTCTTGTTAATTGTTGGTGAGGTGCAATTATGTGAGTGACTCTGTGATAGGGACCGTTTAGTTCAAGCTTCTCCATGACCTTGAAGTTAAGACCTCACCTTCTTCCTTTCTCCCCCCACATTCTCTCACCCCTCCTTTACTAGCTGTCACATATGAATAAACTACATTAAAATAACAAACCTCCACTAATTAGCTGATTGTGCTGGGAAGTGTGAGAGCAGAATTTCCTGTGTGTGTGAGAGCAGAGCAAGCAGTCACAGGGGCTGATCAGCTGATGCCACCCCAGGCGGTTTGCTTCCATTCAGCTGCCTCACACCCAGCCGAGCTCAGCACAGTGCTCCCATCACCCGGATGGGTTCTCCTTACTCCGTACTGGTTCTCTGCTCTCTGTACTGGTTCTCCATGTCCCATATTGGTTCTCCACTGAGCCTGTAAATAAAGGCTGTAAAATGAACTCCTCACCATCCATATAGTGGGAAACTGTTACATGTGCTTGGAGCTGTGTCATTTTGGGGCTGGGGCTGGGGCAGGTAGTGCTGCGGGATGAAGGATGCAGCAGCGAGGCTTCCGGCAGACCAGTCTGTACTGCATTCACCTGCCTGAGGTGTTGGGTCTTTCTGAGCCAAGCCCAATCTCAGCACCAGCTCCAGCCTCCATTGAGGCCCTCTGTTGGAAGCAGAGGTCGGGAGCGCCAACTCTGCAGCCCAAGCCTCAGCTCTGAGCTTAGAAAGACTCCATCCCATCCTTCCTGGGACAACTGCTGCCTGTGTGAAGGCCTGTGGGTTGGGAACGGCCATTTCTGATCCCTCTAATGTCCTTCCTCGCTTCTTTCCCCTCTCTCCTTCCAGCTGAAAGAACTATATGCACTGACGCAACCTCAGGAAAACCCACAATGGCTGCCAAGCGCAAAGGCGGCCTGAAGCTAAATGCAATCTGTGCCAAGCTGAGCCGCCAGGTTGTCTTCGACCACGGGGGAGCAGAGCAGGCGCGTGCGGACAAAGGGCCGCAGCGGGAGAGCAGCAACAAGGATCTGCCTCAGCCCGGGACCAAGGAGTCAGGGACTGAGTTTTCAGACGGACTCAGCCACGTGCAGAAGATCGAGGAGGACAAGAGGAGGGAGGTGATCGAGAAGTGGGTGAACGGGGAGTACGAGGAGCCTTTGCTGGGGCGGGCCGACGGCAAGGAATGCCGGGGCGCCGAGGGTGCGGAGGTGCCGCCTGAAGGGGTCTACATGGTGCAGCCCAAGGGCTGCAGCGACGAGGAGGACAACGGGGACGAGGCAGACGCGCTGAGGGGCTCGCAGGATGGCACGTTTCTGGATGACAGGGATTCCGACGGGGCGGCCTCCAAGGATGACGCCTACCGGGCCTCCAGTGAGGCGGCCTCCAAGCTGGGAACCACCTCAGGTAAGGCCCTGCCACCCACCCCTGCATGGGGCAGTGACTTGGCCACATGTTCTGAGGGAAAGGCCAAGTTTCTGCTGGCTGTGTCTGCCCAGGAGAGGGCTAGAGACCCTGAGTCCCCTAGCAGAGGCCTGCCTGGCTGCTGGCTGTTTTGCTCTTGGGAGTGTGACCATTTTGTCTCCGCTTCAGAGTACCCTCCCTAAGCGGGGTGAATGTGTCTGGGTCTCTTCCCAGACCACAGATCCCATGGTAGAGTAGATCTTCCCTAGGTTTGTTCTCACACAGTGTGTGTAAGCATGCTTGTGCCCACCAGTTGTACTTCACCCAGCAGTGACACCCTCTGAGCTGAGAGCTGACCATGGGACCCGAGGGCTGTGCCAAACAGAAACCTCTAACAGATGCCCAGCCCCTCACCCAACCACACTCCATCACTGCTTCCCCTCTTCCCCAATGGCTGCTGCCACCAGCATTGGCCCCTTCACGAGGGCTGCCCTGGCACTCCTGCCTTGTTAGGGGTAACACACAGCAGCTCCATCTCCTGCCCAGCAGAGCTGCTCTTCCCAAAACTGCGCTTCTGTACTGGGCACTGACTTGGGTGTCGTTGCAGAGTCTTCCGCCAGCCTGCGTATGCATTTCCTATTTTCATATAGCTCATGTCTTATTTCTTTACCTCATTCAAAATCTGTGTTCAGCCACAGCTACTGGGGAAAACCCCAGCTGAGTTTCTTGCTCATTTTCTGATATGCGGGCCCCCAGATTGATTTTTTGGGGCCGTATTAGTGCTAAGCCTCAGTAGAAGCTTAGGACAGATTGAATTCTCTCTATTAGGGCAGCAGCTTCCTCCCCCCGATTTGTCACTCGGCTGGGTTGGATCCATAATTGAAAGATCCCCCCCCTAATCTGCTCCACCTGTGTGCACCCTCCCCTGATCTCAGCACTTTGTGAATCCATCAAACTTTCCTCCTTTTGTGTGTGCCTGTGTTTTCCTCCTCCTGTTAATAATGCAGCCTAAACTCATCTCCGTCTGTCCGTTCCCCTTCTGGAGAGGCACATTCTCTAGTCTTCACGAGTTCAGTGGCAGCGCACATAATTATGCATATAAGATATAAACAGAGCTGTTTAATTATCCTTCGCCACATCAGTGACAGAGTAATTAACAAACATTGCAAGATCAATGAGGAAAAGTGTGACCTTCAGTTTCCTTTGATAGGAAAGCCCTTGTCGTTCCCAGACACAAGGTGATTGTGCCTGGACTCAGTTTTCAGTTTGTTTTAATTCCCTTTAGCCCACATTTGCAGCTTTTATTTGCCATGAAAACTAAAAGGAGGGGAACCTAGAATGTCAAAATACATTGCCAACCTGTGGAAAATGAGAAGGAACTGAGGTTTTTTGTCGGGTAGGAGTTGTCAGTGATGTGCCTTTCTTGGGCTGTGCTGTCAGAGGATTGCACAAAGATCTGTAAGCTGTCACTGGGGGCTGGACAGGGGGCAGGTAATGGCACGCGGGGTTCACATATAGAGCCACTCAGGGTTTGACATGCAAAGGACGTGCTGCTGGATCTTGGTCGTCTGCTTCGGGAAGCCCGGTGTAAATGTTGATGGCAGCGATTCCCTGGAAAGCACTGTGTGAAGGGTCTGTTGTGCTGGAGAGGACAAAGTATTCCTGCCACCAGTGTCCCCTTCCAGGGTCACGCAGTGGGGCTTGCTGGGCATCACGCAGGAGTTTGCAGAGGCTTGCTCCATGCTCTTTGGTCCTCATGCTTTGAAACAAGACAGCTAATGCCCATGGGAAACACGCACGGACCGAGGAGTCGGTGCTGAGCCTCACTGTGTGCCTCCCTCCAGGAGCTGCAGAGCCAGCGGCCGGCAAGAGATGTGTGTCAGCCTCTGACCTGCCCACGCGCTGTGTTTCCTCATTCATTCACGCACCCTCTCCTGCACCCTGACTGACCCACGCTCCTCCACACACATTTATATATAGCATTTACACTGCTGGTACAGGCTCTGACCGGGATCCCTTTCTGCAGTGTACTGGGGGAATTTTCCTGCGGTCCCGTGTTCTTCCCTCTGCCCATCACTTAACACACTGTTCTAAAGCGGTCACCAGGAGCTTTCCTGTGTGCAAGTTTTCAAAGTTTTCTTTTCTTAGCTTGTGGGCTGTCTCCCTCAGAAAGGGAATACTAGTCTTCAAAATACTCCTTTCAAAGGGAATATTTCTCTTCTGGATTTCCTGGGGAGACCCCACTTGGAAGAATGTGCATGACAAGTGCCAGTTTCTCTTGCATTATCCTATTGCCCCCAGATTTCCACATCCCCCTCCTGAGCAGGATAAAGGACAGAGCCCTGGCTGGGATGCCCCATCCCCCAGGATCCAGACCTTGAGCTCCATTTGGGCTGTTTTGCTTTTCCTTCCATATATAGTGTGCTGCTGCAGGCTATTTTTAGCCCCTTTTTTGCTAGCTCCGGATCCTTTGTGATACGATAGCTGCTCTGAGACTCGCAGATCTCTGCTCTTTGGCAATGCCCACAAATGGAGAGCGGCAGCGAGGGGAGAGGGAGCCCTTTTGTTATCACACAGAAGGGGAGAGAAAAATGCGATGCAGGGGGAGGGCTGCTCACTTTTCACAGGGATTTGTTTCTCAGCCGCTGTCCTTCTGCTTCACTTCTGTCTGCACACGGGTATGGGAGAGCTGTCTGTCTGCTCGGTAACAAGAGTGGGTTGGAAGGGTCTCAGCCTGTCTGCCTCCAGCAGAAAAGTCCCCAGCCTTCTGCCTAGCTACGAAAACATGGAGGCTGTCAGGGCTGTAGGGGTGTGTTGGTGGGTGAGTGAAGGTGTGCTCTCTAGGCAGCGGGAGCTGGCCAAGGTTCCATCTCAAACGTGGATGAGAAATGACAGCAACACTCACAAAGCCGTTCATCGGGGGAGGTATTGCAGTCATCCAGAACCAAACCTGAGCAAGAAAATAGACAATGCAGGATGTTCTGTGGTATGAGGGGCTTAGATCTGGGGTGCTGATACCTGAGCTCGTGCTCAGACTTTGCAAAACTCATAAGAAGATCTGAAAGCTCACTCTTCCCAATGGTCTTGGGTTGTGCATCTGAATTTTGCACCAGTCTGGCCACAAGGCTTCTTACTGTGTATTGGGTACAGGGCTTGTTATTGGGCTCTGTGGGGTTGATTCTGTGTTTAACACTCCTTAACGTTAATAGTGACCCATAAGGGTGTGCAAGGACCAAAAGCTACAGCCAGAGCCCCCACCTGCAGGGATGCTGCTGCCCATTCTGTACCTGTCAGAATGCCTGTTCCGAAATTGGGCATCCCAAAATCCCATGCAGGATGATGGTTCTAACTGCTGGGTGATCTGGGGCTGAAGCAACCCTCGGCACTGGGCAGAGTGCCTGCATCGTGCTGCTTGCAGGCTGCAGCCGTGTTCTGTGCGCGGCCTTTCTCACGTACCCAGGGAGCTGGTGCAGCAGCAGTTCTGCTCTGTGAACTCAGCTGTGTCGAGCAGTATTGACACAGGAATGTGACCCTCACAGACATGCACATTTGAGTGCCTGTTCGAGGCAGTCTCTTCCTCCTCATAGTCCCGTGGAAGCAGATTTGTGCAAACTGATGGCTGCTAAATTGTGAGATTGCTCATTGACTGGCACTTGTGCATGCAGAAGTGCTTGTGTAAATGCATGCCCAGGCGCGTGGCATTACAGGCTATCAGCTCCCCAGTTCATAGGTCTGTTTTCATGCTTTGGGTCTATTAACAACTTTTGTGGCTCGATGCCTTCTTTTCCAAGGCTGTGCTGTCTGGGTCTGAGCTTTGCACCCAGTGCCCAGACCCTCCACCTGCTTTCTTGTGCCCCTGCTGATGCTCCTGTGGTAGCCTGCCTGCTCCATAGCTCATGTGAGTGAGTGGAAAGGATGATGGGGGAGGTCTGAAGGACTGCTGCACACAGTAAATCTTTACTCTGCAGGAGAAAGCAAGAGAGAGAGGAGGAGGAGGAGGAGTAGAAACGCTGTGTCAGACTGAAGCCCAAATGAGTCCAAGCTGCCGCATCAGAACAATCTGTATTTCCTCTTTATACTGATATTGGGTGACCTCCAGATGTGTGTTCTTCCCCTCCTGGTGGCCCAGGAAGGGGAATAGGGGAGGGAGAGAACCTGGGAAGAGCTTTTGCCTGGTCTCCTGGTGCCCCCAGGCAGAGCAGCCCCTCCTGCCCTTCCCCAACTCACTGGAGGGAACAGACCTCCTCTCTGTGAAGCCCATATGGGCAGATTGTCTGTCCTCAGCCCAGATGCTGATGGAGAGAATGCTGCATCCATTTGGCACCTGCGCAGGCTTTCCCCTTTCCTTGTACTGGGAGCTGTTCTTGGCTGCTCAGGATGCAGCCAGTAGGTTTCCACTGCCCTCACTGAATTGCTGTCCCTTGGCGTGTGGCAAGGAGGAACTCCCCAGTCACTGGGAGAAAGCTGGCTGAAGAGAACTGCAGGAAGGACTGCAGAGACCATTGGAACCATCCTGTCTTTGTCTTGCCTTCTCCACTCCTTTCCCTCTCTCCTTCCCACGAGCTGCTCAGGCATGCAGCCCGACCTTTCTTCATCCCCACCTCTGCTGCCTCCCTTCCCCGCTCAGCACCGCCCCACTCTGCCCTCTCCTGCTGCACCCGTATGGTCACCAGCACTGCAGCCCGTCCTCTGTGGGTCTGCCCGTGCACACACACACTCACACAAGGACAGAACCGCATAAACCTCAGCATATTGGCATTGGTCTCACTTCCAGTAAAATTACTTTTTCTTCATATTAGGCCAAGGCGAGAGTGCAGAGACATTTATGAAACTTTGTTTAATGTACTGAAAAGCCATCGGCTAGAACATTTAGGAAATTGATTTTCCTGGCATTGATGAACTCTTTTTATTTTACCCCAGTATTAATTACTTTTTTTTTTAAAACAAATTAATTTAAGAGTCGTAAAACCTAACAAGTGAGCCAAACGTCAGTAGATCATGCTCCCCTCTCCTCCTAACCCCCCTCCTCGCTACTGGTGCTGGTATGGGAGGAGAAGAAAAATCAGCCCCTTGCATGACTCTCTCCTTCTGGTTCTCTGCAGGGGAAGCTTCGTCGCTGCGAGATTACGCTGCCACCACCATGAATGAATTCCTGGGCATGTTTGGCTACGACGACCAGAACATGCGGGATGAGCTGGCCCGCAAGATCAGCTTCGACAAGCTGAATGCTGCTACCTCAGAGGCCACTGCAGCTGCAGCCTCTCTCCCTGGCGAGGATGCCATGAGCAAGCGAGCTCGATTCTCCAAGTACGAGGAGTACATCCGCAAGCTCAAGGCTGGAGAGCAACTCTCCTGGCCCATGCACTTGGCCAAATCTGAGGAGCTGGGCTCCAAGCTGGGCAAAGAAGCTTCCTCGGTGCTGGCACAGCCCATTCGGCTGCCAGGTCCAGATGCCTCCATGCTGACGGAGACCAAAGCCACCATCCTGCCGCTTCCCTCTCCCAGCAGTTCCCAGATGCAGGGCCTGATGTCACGGGCCTCCAAATACGACTTCTTCATTCAGAAGCTGAAGACGGGTGAGAGCATCAGGCCGCAGAACGGCAACACTTACAAGAAGGCCTCCAAGTATGACCTAGAAAATGTCAAGTACTTGCACCTTTTCAAGCCTGGGGAAGGCAGCCCAGACATGGGAGGAGCCATCGCCTTCAAGACAGGCAAGGTGGGCCGGCCTTCCAAGTACGATGTGAGGAACATTCAGAAACTCACTCAGGTGAAAGCTCCAACACCCAGCCTGGCCCCTGCTCCTCTCGCCAGCACCCCCAGCAGCACTCCCATGGCCGGGCCGGAGCAGGCTGTCTCCTTGCCATTCAACACTCCTGAGTACCTGAAGTCGACTTTCTCCAAGACAGACTCCATCACAACTGGAACAGTCTCTACAGTGAAGTAAGTGTCCTCCCACTGTTCTTAGCTTTGTGTTAGCAAGCGCGTGGGTCAGTAGCAAATCATAGTCCATGTGCTGATACATACTGCACTGTTAATGAGATGTTTCTCTTTGCTCTCTGTGTCTGCTCCTCTGTCACGCTCTCCATCTCTCTTTGTCTTACTTGCGCTGAGGATGTGGCCTGTTCTCAGCAGTCACAGCCATGAATCCAGAGCCTGCTAGCTCCTGGGCTCGTATGCTGAAAGGAGAGATAAGGGGACATGGTGTTGTCAGCGCTCTGAGGTCAAGATCATAACTGCTTCCTTCCCTCTTCCTCCAGTGCCCCAGGCAGCCAGCCATGCTGCGAGAAACTGATTCTTGCTTCCATTTAACTGAGTGCCAAAACTCTGCTGAGTGATAGAGAGAGAGCCTTTGTATGTCCTAGAACATCCCAAACATTTCTGTGCCTAATTCCCATTGATTTTATAGGAATTAGGCATACGCATACTTTTATGGGACTGGGCCTGTGTCTTCTCATTGTGCTTGTTCCTTGCACAAATGGATGTGATTCAGTTATCCTGCAGACTGGGCAAACTCATTAGCCCAAATACCACTAATGACCTCTTACACATTGCTGGCAATCTCTGCAGTGATGCCATTGACTGAATAGAGATAGTCAGTGGCCTTGCCAAACTTTGTATTACTGTGTAGTTTGGCTTCCCAAGGTGGTAGCTGTAGAAGAGCTGCACACATATCCGAGGGGCGCAGACACAACTGCACGGTGCGCGGACCAGGGATGACTGTGTTTAAATGCTGTGGGGCAGTGAGAGTGCCAGGGCTGATAGGGGTCTTTCTGTCATGAAGATCTTTTGAAAAAGAGTCAAACTGCCTAAAAAACCTTCTGATTTGACATGTCACTGATTTATCAGTGCCACATTTCCCCGACTGGTCGGCAGAGCTGGTGATCCTGCCTTTGTGTGAGGCAGCCATGCCCCAGCTGCCTGCAGGCAGATGTGGGAGCTCTGTGATTAGGGTCAAGAAAGGGTAAAAGATTATTATCTGGCCCCCCGTGTGAGAAGAACCTGGTACGTGCTCCAGATGGCAGGCAGGGACTGCTACTACTAAAAAACACGGCTGTAAATATTCCTGTAGGCACCGTGCCTTGTTGTGATGGGTGACGTGGCCAGGGCCTCTGTGCCTGCAGTCTCCTGAGCGCTCAGCTGCTCAGTGGCCACCGCAGAGTGGTGCGTGGAGGCTGTGAACTTCTGTCTGCCTGGGGATTCCAGTTTGATTTCCTTTCTCATGCTCACATGGAGCTCGGAAGTGGCTCTGGTCCTTCTCCTCTGGGCTGCTTGCTAGAGACAGGCTCCTGTGGTTAAAGAAGGCAACCTGCTGGTTGTGCTAACTTCTCTCTGGGACCTGGCTTCCCATTCAGTCCCCACTGAAACCCAGTAACCTGGCAGGAATTGTGCATATCCACATATACCGCAGGTTGAAACTCAACCGTTCAATGCTAGGAACTCATCTACCTGCTCTGAGTGAACCTGAGCAAAGGTGTCCTCGTTGAAACCAGGATTGTGCTGTTGGGCCAGTATGTCTCAGAATGTAATTTTTATGTTTCCAACTGGTACCAAGTAACCCAAGCTCATGTTGCATGGGTGTTCAGTTGGTTTTTAGAAATTAAAATAGATGTCTTTGCTGCCCCATCCGTGTAAATATGGGCAGTGTTGCAAGGTGCTTTGGGGAGGCCTTTGTCTTCATGTGGCCATCCCTGGTTTGCAGATGGTGTGTGGTCACCTCCCTCCTGGTGTGTGGTGCTGTGCAGAAGCAAGGAGCTGTGCCTGCCTCTGCTGCTGACCAGCTCTGTCCTCTGTTTCTCCCTAGGAATGGATTACCCACTGACAAACCCACCGTCAGCGAAGATGTAAATATTTACCAGAAGTATATTGCCAGGTAGGCAAAACTGTCTTCTTTCTTGGTGAGAGGGCCGGGAGAAAGAGGGTGGAGTGGGGCTTGGAGAGATGAGGTTTGTCCATCTGGCCCAAGTATTTAAAACCAGCCATTGGCACTTCCATTTCCCTCTGGCATCTGCGCTCACTCTGTTCCCCTGCTTGGGATAGCAGTAGCTGTGAGAGGTGTAC
>JAOWBP010052519.1:0-12841 GCA_028571105.1 Tragopan temminckii
CCTTTCCAGCCTGTCAAGGTCCCTCTGAATGGCATCCCTTCCTTCTACCGTGTCAACCACACCACTCAGCTTGGTGTTGTCAGCAAACTTGCTGAGGGTGCACTCAATTCCGTCATCGATGTCATTGATGAAGATGTTAAAGAGCACCGATCCCAAGACAGACCCCTGGGGGACACCGCTCGTTACCGGCCTCCACCTGGACGTAGAGCCATTGATGACCACCCTCTGTCTGCGGCCTTTCAACCAATGTCTTATCCATCGAGTGATCCACCCATCAAATCCACATCCCTTCAATTCGGAGATAAGGATGTGGTGGGGGACCATGTCAAAGGCCTTGCTGAAGTCCAGGTAAAGGACTATAGGAGTCTGGCTATGGAGAGTAAGCCTCTGTCAGAGGGGTTGCTTCAGCCTGCAAACAATTTCCCCCTCTTGTTTTTCACCAAAAAATACCTACACTAAAGGAAACATTTCATGTTAAGCCTCTTGAGACAACCTTTGGCAGGAGCAAGGCAGAGAGGAAAAATCTGATGAACCAAAAGTGGTTCCAAAGGCAAGTGGTAGTAATATTGTCCTCCTAAGGAAGTTAGGGGGCAAGAAAAGAAAACAAATAGAATATACAGCTCATTACAATTAAATTATAGCCAGTTTTCACAGGTTTACCCAAGCCAAGTTCTGAGCCTAGAAAAATTATCCCTAAGTAATGAAGACTTCCCTGGCTATTCAGGGCCAGCATCTAGCAGCAGACTGCAGAGCTGCCCCAGGTAAGACTGCTGCAGGAGCAGAGCCTCTCCTCCTTACCGTGTGGAATGTCTCCTGCTTGTCTATTTCAGCAGGAAATGTTTTGAAATCTGAACAATGCAGGAGATCTGAGGGCAGACAGCACAGATAATGAAAAGAAAAAAGAACTATTATTTGGAAATGATTGTTGCTTTGTCACTTTTCCTTAATTTCCTCAGTAACTGGTAGAAACTGTTCCTTAGAAAATATTTAGGAAATAACACCCATAACACCATTTCCCTGCCTCAGTCTTGGCCATTGTTTCTGTGCTTTTACTTTTGATGACAGGTGATTTTCAATTGTAGTCATTTTTATGAATACTCAGTGTATAAATTATGCAAATAGTTTCTAATTTCAGAATACATTTCAAAGATTCCCCTCACCTTGAGATGTATAACAAGTTCATAACATTTTGTTTAATGCTTCAGATGCTTTATGATCAAAAAATTTGTTTTAGAAAATGCCCATAAAATCCCTACATTCCCTTATGAAAGCAGAATTTTGAGAAATTGAATAGCAAGGTTTGCACGGTTTGATCTCCAGTTAATTTGTTAAACTTAGGTAAATAATACATGTTCACTCTGTAACACATAATTTGAAAGAAAACCTATTTTTGTAATTCATAATTGAGTATGGCCCATGGCTAGAACAAGCTGACCAGGAGGCAGGCTTTAGCAGATGCAAAGCTTATTTGATGCTGTTGAAGCTATTCAACTCTAACAAAGACTATCTGTATCCAAAGGGAGTGTTACGGATTTGATGGAACCAAGGGAACAAGATCTCCCTTGGTTCAAGGATGGGAAATAATTTCCTACATTGCCATTTTCATTTTTGAACCTTCCCTTGCTGTTCATTAGCAAATTCAATGACATTCTCTGTACAATGAAGAAAACTTCCCATTTCACGAAAAGCTTTTAGATTTCAAATAAACTTCTTGTCAAGTGTTGGCAAAAAAGAGATTTCTCAAAATGATAAACTCTCCCTCCTACGCCAAAATACTTTCCCCAGTGCATAGTCAATGGATACTTCCATAAAATGAACCAACTTGATCAGGAGCAATTCAACAAGGCTTTGGAGCAGTCTGTTAACTGACGGCTAGGTGACACAGTAAGGATAAGAATGGAAAAGCATATATTTTGTGTGTTGATAAAATCAGGCAAAAACACCTGAACAACACTTTTTTGCACTTCTTGCACGAGCTCCCTGACTACTGAGCTGCTGGCCACAATGGCTCAGGCAAAGGCCTCAGTTTCATCTGTGTAAGAATCAGTGTTTTGGCACCAACAAAATATCTTCGGACTTGAAATTCAGTGCCTTATAACGTCCCACCATTTAGCACAAAATTACCTGATAAGCTGACTTGAATTTTCTTAAATTAATCTTTAAAACATTGAGATGGTACCAAAAAAGGGAAATAGAGAAATTTGAAATTGTCTTGAAAATCATGTGTCTTCCCTATTTTTCTTGCATGACAATTAATGAGCTGAAGGTCAGCTGCAGTCTTGCAGCCATTAGGTCTGGATTGCTGTGTGTCACAAGCCTTTTCACAAGGACCTGACAAATCTCTCTCATTAATAACAAACGACAATCTCTTCGGTGCTACAATGCATGTTACATTTAATCAATTTGCTATTTGTATTCATTGTGTACATCTACTGGTTGGGTCATGAAAAATTGAAAAGTAATTACAACATGGAAGAGCATCACGGATAACAAATGAGATAAGACTAGAAAATGTTCTATTAATTGGTCAGTTGTGCTTGTCAGTACATTGCAAGTAGTTAAGACAGGGAATGAGATAAGACAATTCTATACCTCTGAAGTGAAACAGAGCTTAAGGATAATCACAGCTATGATACTTTTGTTATGATAAAAATTCAATCATCTAAGCAGTATGGTGCTACAAGGAGCTTTAGAAAGCTGTTTAACTACAGCTATTACTTGAAGAAGTCAAAGTAACTTCCCTGATTGAATTGTATTCAGTAATGCCTGGTAGCACAACCACACTACAAATAAAGTCTGTCAACATCTCCATCAATGCTCCCACTGCCAAGGGCTGCTAACTCAACTCTTTTACATTTCAACAACCTCAAAGAGGGCAAACAAATTAATGACTCAGATGTATATTTCTGTACTAAGAAGGGATGGAACAAGTTAAACTGGTTTTAATCAAAGCACTGACAAATTTTTAGGATTTCAGTTGCATTTTCTTGTGAATCAGAGCTAATGTAAGTTTTGACTTCAAAAATGAAAGTAAAAGAAACTTTTGTCTCTACAAGAGAGATTTGCATTTGTTGGACCAAACACTACCTGCATTTAATGGACAGATGCCAAGTACTTCTAATCTGTTAGTTTATAAGCCTTTGATCAAACCTATGAGTCTAGGTTACCATAGACATGCAAAGCAGAATTTCTATGTTACAGTATTGTAGCTTTCTTAAGCTGTATAAGAACAAGGGCTAATGTATCAGTAGCAGAGGCAGTACCACCATCTTTATCCTCTGTTTTTTTTTCCCCCACATTAGCAACATGTTTATATGCAATAACAAGCACTCTGTCCACTAACCCAGGCCAGTCAAAACTGGGCTGATCACAGACACTATTTTGTATCTGTACAGTTGAAAAAAAAATAAATTTCCTAAAAATAAATTTCAAAATATATGTCTGGAATTAAAATAAATGTACAAGTTCTTAACTACTTCCTATGCTTCAGAATGAGAATTTGCCTGTATAATTATGCTTCAGAAGAGGGCAGTGGTCAGAGGTTCCTGCTATGCAGAGTCACAATTGTAGACTTCAGACTGTTTCTGCTGAAAAGGGTAGCTTTAAGGTTGAATCAGAACAGAAAGCAGAGTAAAGAAGTAAGAATAGAAAAAGCCATAGCTGACAATCACGTTCTTGAGAAAGAGAACCACGGTGACAAGGGAGGGCAAAAGTGCTGAAGAAGGTGATGACTGCATTGCTCTGACATCTGGAAAGTAGAGTTTGGTCATAAAAACTCCTCAGCATTAGCAATTAGAGTAGCTTTTCTTTGACATTGCCCCTGAAGTTTAGAGGGAATATCATTGATTTCATAATGAAAGCTATTCATTTTGCAAAGGTTTGTTGTAAAGTGTCATGAGGAAAGGCATCCTCAAGGCATTAGGAAATATAGTGAAAAACCTGCAAAAAGGTGTGAAGAATTCTAAATCACTGCATTGTCTATATATTAATGTAAATAGGTGCTAAATGCCTTGGCTGATTAATGCTCCCTTCCCTATAGGGAAGGTGAATTACTAAAACAATATTAAAAGAAATACAGGAGTGAATAAAAGCAGTACTAGCAGCATAATGACTACATAGGAAACAAGATGCAGTAAAGCTAATGTCCTTTCTCAGATAGGATTTGGTCTAGAAATTGACAGCTAAAGCTATTCAACTAGGCAAGACAAAGCTTTCATTACCTTCACATAAAATATTTTTTATCACTCAAGTAAGTATCTTGCCAGCTGTGTGTGTGTGTGTGACACTATGTAGTCTATTACCATCAGCAGTGAGATGTGAAAATTCTTCATGAAACCATTCTAGAAAAAAGCTTCAGGTTATCAGGGCACTTCTTAAGGAGCTTGTTCAAAAGTATTAGAACTGTTTAATTTTCACCATCCTGTAGGCAGCAAAAATGTTGGGGTTTTGTGAAATGGTAGAAATATGCAGTGTCTGCATGTACATGTCTACTCTAACACTCTCTTTGAAGAAGAGCAAGGATACAGGCTCCAGACAGTTCGTTGGTGTAAACAAACCAGTAAAGGCAAATCTAAAAAAAAAAAAGAGAGAGAGGGAGAGGATGGGGAATAGGATTTTCTAGACAGGTGTGAACTTCTGGGGCATGTCCTAGTGTCCTAGTCAGCCTCAGTGTGATAAAACGCACTGGTTCCCAGTACTTTGTAGTGTTTGCTTGGCCACAAAGATTTTGATTCCTGCTGAGCATGTCAGCGCAGTGCTGCACCTGTGCTGGTGGCTCCCTGCAGGCACAGCACTCTCCCTGTGTTGCAGGGTCGGGGTTGAAGTAGGAGTATTTTATCTATAAATGCATAACATATTTATATTATTACAAGTATTAGGGGATATAATTATGTAACTTACAACTGTGCTTTGCTAGATTTATTAATGTATTTTAGATCACGTGGCTACTTGGAGAGAAATGTTTGCATCAAGCAATCTGAGTAGCGGTATGTACTCAACTTTTATTGACTCACAGACAGTTGGAAGTAATTATATGATTTCTCAATAAGCATCAGAAGTTTGCCATAAAGTTCAATTATTTTGACATGAGAGATCAATAACAGGAATTTGAAGCAATTAAAGACACATAATTCAGAAGCTGCTTGGCTAAAAACAGTCATGCGGTGAATCTGTTCCTGACTTCAGCTACAATGTGAATGTAAGTTCAGTCAGTGGTGCTGTTCTTCATATCAAAGCAGATGTAGTCAATGGTTTAGGCTGTTAACATAAGATCTTATTAATATGCATTTCCCAAGCACATTCTACATCATGGGCTGCATCCTATACTGCACACATTCTTTACCACTGTAACTCTGAATGTAATATTGAAATCTGCCATCACTCATCTCTGTGAAAAGCACAGAGATAAGAGAACACAGTCACTATTTTTTTTTAAACCAGCATCAAAACACAATCTCTTGCATTAAATATTGATTAAACTTCAGACTTAATGAGTTTCTTCACTGAACAAACCAAATGATGTACCGGGATGCCCATTCGCAGGGCAGATCCCAAGCCTTACTACCACTTTTACCCTCTTCATTCAATTTTTTTTTTTCCCTTTGTTTAGATTAGCAAGATATTTGTGCACATCAGGCTCTCTGTCTGCTAACTCAGATGGCCAAAATGTCTCTTCTGCAATAATCAATCTATACATGAGCCACTGATTGCCTCCCTTCATTCCTCATCAGCCCATACCACTTTATAACCTCTGCTGGCGTGGGACACTGACAAAGTGTTGTATCTGCCTTTGGCTCCCTTTGGCAGCAGGTTCTGCAAGTCACACCTGAGTGGTACCAAGTAATTACCCCGTGCTTCCCAGCTCCTCACCAAGATGCCTCCTGCCCAAAGCAATGCTGGTGATACCCAAAGACCTCAATAATGCAAAAGTACTGTATCCCTTTAAGTGCTTATTTCATTCCCAATGTCTTCTCCCAGTTCCTTTGCTGTAATAAGCAGACAGCTGGCACCAAACACCAGTGGTTTTTTTTGCTGGGTATGCTAATGATCTAACATAAAAGATAATGTCAGTCACAGTTAGGTACAGATGTGACTTCGGCTCTTTCCCTCCTTTTCCATTTCCTTCTGCTGCCTTTGAAGGAAGACTGCAGCCAGTAAAAACAGCAGTGAAGTATTGCTGCTCTCTATTTTGTTTGAATTACAAATGCTACTGTATCTGGACAGATGTTGACTGCCATTTCATCTGAATGGGCCTAAACAAGGTCAACTGTTAGGAATTTGAGGCATTTCCACTTTTTCACTGCAGTTATTACATTCCAAATATGTGGAGGACAGTTCTACAGTACAACAACTTACCCTACAATACAAAAATATAGTGAAGTTACATGTAATATGGGCTCCAATATAGAATACCAAGGGTCACAGTCAAGGCTGTCCTGTAATCTCAAACAGTATGACTAAAAGTTTGAGCAAATAGTAAAGCTATGTTAATAATGTGTTGTTCTCTTTTCTTTCTTTCTTCCTTTTTTTTTTTTTTTTGCAAGACTTTTGCAAGATTCAAAAATAATAAAAAACACAACTAACAAAAAACAAAACAAACAACAAAAAAAAACAACACAAATCAACAACAAAAAACACCAAAGCCCCAAACCTAAGAAGGCTCTCCTTCAGTAGGTTCAATAGTTTGAAGGGTTTTAGTCATAGAGATGAGCATATACTGAGTCCTAGTGCAGATACCTCTTGGTGTCCCTCTATAGATGGCTGGTAAACAGTGCATGCAAAAAGATCAGGCAAAAACATTTCCCTTTCTTTTTCTTTCTATCCTAATTTAGCAGTCAAAAATTCATTATTTTAAATATTTCAACCAACCATAGAATGGGTTAGAAGCAAGAAAAAGTGAATTGTAGATTTTGATTATATTTTCACTCCACCAGTAGTCAAAACATTCACATTGTATTTTCAAATCCATAATTTTTTACCAGCTTTGCTCACCAAAAGAACCTGAAAAGCAAGACAGACTCATGCCACTGGCAAGTTTTAAAGAGCGTCCTTCAAGTTTCTAGAAATCAGAGCTTTTTGAAAAAAGCAACCATAAAGATTTAGTGTAGACAGACACTTGGGAAGCACAGACTATAAGAAAAATCACAGCATTTTCTTTATTTCTTTAAAACATAACATCTACTAATATTTTATATCTTAAGATCTATAAATGAACTTGCTGATTATACACAAGCATCATCACAATACTAGCATGGTCTTAGCCATCGTAATAGTACATGTCTGAATTTCAAGCATGAATTCATTAACCGCTGTGTCCAAACCTCTTCAGACCATCCAAATCATGTCTTTCTATCAGTTGTCTTATGTGGGGACTCCTCAAATGAGACCTTTGTAAATGGGACTCACTACCATTTTTCCAAGGGCTGCTCTTGTAAGCCACTGCCTATGTCTGTGCAAGATCACAAGCTAAAGCCATTTGTTTCTTTGCAGCACTTCTGTTAGTGAGCGTGCTTGGAATCTCCATGTCTATTAAAGGTAAAACACACCAGCAGCTCAAGCTGCCAGCAGGTTCTTCAGAGGAATCTCCTGGCCTTGGCATTATTTGTGCGCTTTGTCCAGGGAAAGAGCATTTATTTCTTAAAACTGGAGCAACCAGCATAGTGCAGCAGCCAAGCCAGGTCATGCTGCCTAGATTCTTCCCGGCTGCTTTGCTGACCAGTTCTGTGCCAAACTCATCTGCTACCTACACAAGTCTTTCCAAAAACAAGTTCCTTTCTGGCTCTTCTCCGAAGAACCACTGACTCCTGGGCTTCCCCTGACCACTGGGACACAAACAAGGTGGCAAGAGCAAGATTCACCCTGCCTATCTTAACGCGAACAACAGCTCCTGCATACAACTAGTATGCAAGTTTAGCAGTAGGCTGTGTTACCTGCTGTGGTTTTTGCTTTTTATTAAATATTCACATGTATTCCCTTCCCTTACTGTTTTTGGTTAATTTGTAAAATTCAAAGTGACGTTATTTTATTTTATTCCTTCTCTGGTTCTGTGGAAGAAGTCTGTGCCATTCCGGTTGTATGAGCACTGACAAATACATCCCTGAGAGACAACTAATTAATTAGTTACAGAGAGGCTTAAGTCTCAGTCCTAAACAAAGAGGTAACATCATGGTGGCAAAACCTGTCACCTTTGCCCAATCAGCCTGGAGGGAGAAAGACTGTTACTGCACAGTCCAATCCACTTGCGTGACAGAAAAGGACACCGGGATGGAAAATGTAATAATCTAAAAACATTCAAAGAGAAGTAGCCTACATTTGCATGGGCTACACTCTCTTCCCAGTGCGACAAATGAATCAGAATATCAGCAACTAAGTGATGGGCAGTTATTTAATGAGTTAATCTCATTAGGATATTTGAACTCTCAGAAGAGGCTCGAACCATTAGCTACATGAGAGCTTTGAAATAAGCCTTTCAAGAGGACTATAAGAATATATTAAAAAGTGGTTAATACACTGTGAACTTTACCAGGATTCCCCTTGGATCAGGCTGTCTGGCAGGAGGTTTTTACTGGGGAGCTTCTCCACAAGTCTTGCAGACGCAGTCACTAATAGGCTCAAGTTTGCCCTAGAGCCCATCAAGTAACGTCGCCAACAATTTGGATTCCGGCAGTTTCTAAGGTTGGCCTCAATATGTTACACAATTTCACCTTGCTTCCCAATTTTTAAATCCTTTAGCTTTAAGTCTGGATAGTTGAAACTGGAATAGTCATCACATTATATATCTGACTAAAAGACCTGGTAACACTTTTAAATACAAGTTATTTAGCCTCACATTCTCTACAGTGGCAGTATTATTCCCTCCTTTCTTTAACTTGAATTTGGGCAGAATCTATGTTTATGTTAGCATATAATTAACTAAGTTAAAAACAGCAGAGTCTCCTCTCAAACACCATTCCATTGTCACACCATGTCAAGCAATTGCACCTCTTGAATTTAGGTTGTATAACTATTTTCTGCTCTCTGTTTACTTTTATTAGTTCTAGTGGGATTATTCATGTCAATAAAGCGAACAGCATTTGACCCTCTAGAAGTAAATGAAAGACATTAATAGAAGAATCTAGAGAATATCTTCCAGCAATAATTAAAACTCAGGGCAGAATAATTTCTTCAGTCATTATAAATCATAATGAAAAGTGGATACCTAATGTCTGATTGTTCAGATCTTCTCCATGAAAGCAGTCAGGAAATGTCCAGCTCTTTTAATTGCTAATAATTATTTTGTACTTTAAGAAGCAATAATATAAAAGATTCTTATTGTTTAGAGTATTATAAAATTTAACTGTAAGTAATGCATTTTCAAGAGTTTGGGGAACATTATTAAAGTTCATTTCCATGCTGCAGCTGCAGGAGTTAGAATTATGAAAGTGAAGAAGCTGTAAAATTGAAAAGGTCAGCAATGACATTCATCTATTCCAGCTGTCAAATCAAGGGAATGTTAACAAAACTAGTCTCTGGTAGAAAAGCTAATTGTCTACATGTATTTTGGCTGCTCCAATACACGTACTCTAGTGTGGCAATCTATAGAAAGACCATGCTAGAACAGCTCATCTTTTTTTGAACAGACCTTTTGCAAACAAAGGAGCCTCACTGCCCCAAATAAGCAAGTTCTAATGACTATGTAACTTCAACCAGCCTAAAAAGCAGCCAAACGTTCCAAGTCAATGTTTAAAGAAAAAAGCACATGAATGAAGTTTCTAGACTCCTGGAAGCAGAGTTCAATTTTCAGAGTGCTGGGAGTACAGGGCAAATTTAAAATTTTACTCTAATGTTGTGTTCTTAAAAATAGTATTTCTAAAATGTCTCCTGCCAAGGCATGTTTTATTATAGCAGCATATAGAAAAGTCTCTATTGCAGACCAAATCTTTTGTAGATGACCTGGATTTAGTAATCCCTCAGTGTGAAGGACCTTCTCTTCAACATTCTATTCCCCACAGGGTGAGACTGCAAACCTAACACAGCTAAACACAGATCATCAGTGAAGACTGAGTCTAGGACCTTTGCTATCGAATGACAGACCCCTGCCTTGTGCAGGAGGAGCTCTCAGCAAGGAACAGTGAGAGACTTATGCCTTTTATTATGCACCAAATTCCACCTTCCTCAGACAATGACACTCCTTAGCAATTGAGAGCAAAGAAAAATGACCCCAGACGTGTAGCATGCCACACATTCAAGGGAATCCGGTGCTTAATCTTCTCTAGACAAATTCATTGCAAGCCCCTCTGGCTATTTGCTATTGTTTATTTTTGTATTTTCACTTTATATGTTGCAGGTGTTCTCAGAGGTCTATACACACAACTCTACCAACCACAAGCAGCTGATTATCAGTGTGAAAGCTGTATTCCTATATTGCACTGTATACATCAACTCACACCTCAATTTATCCGGTGTTATGCAATACAGATGTGACAGAAATGATCCAATTTGACCTATGACAACGTATTATTAGGTCAGTATGTAGCTTTCTGGGTAATCCTTTAAAAATCTGTTACCTGACCTTTGTGGTTGTTTTTTGTTTTGTTTTTTTTTTTTTCTATGGAGAAGTATTGCAAAAGCCAGAAACAATACTGACAATTCATGAAATATTCAAGTGTACAGTTGCAATCTTTTAATAAATGGAAGTGACCTTCAAAAGAGACATCCCAAAGATTAAGAGAACTTCTCCATAGATGGCATTTGTCACTAATCAATGACTCAAAGAACTTACACTCTTCCTAGAAATGAATACAAAAAAGATCTTTCAGAATTTTATCACTTTAAAAGTAAATTGTTCACAAAGCCCACAGAAAAGAGCATTAATGAGCTAACAAAACAACAGAACAAAACATCAAGCAGGCAAATTGAAAGGATACATCCCCCTGTGCCTATTGGTACCTATGACCGTATTTAGAGAGCTAGAGTCATCTGCACATCCACGCACCACTCTCTGAGGCTAGATGATACTATCAGAATTAACTGCATTTCTTCAACTGCATTGATATGTCAAAATACATGCAACATTTTACTAACCAATTTTCTTTTTCGTATTCACAAAGATATTGGGCTCTAACTGGGTCATGGTATTGGAACAGATGTAATCTCAGCAGAATACTGTGAGAAATCTGGGCTACATTAATGACTGATCCAATTACAGTGGAAATCTCTAGAAAACCCTGATTTACTAAGAACCAGGAGATAATTATGATGTACTTCTAGGGATGACCAGATGGACCAGCCAGTCTCAAAGTCTGTAAGGAGACCAGAACTGAATGAGAGGCAGCCGTGTTTTTGTCTACATAGTTGGAGATATTCCCATTCTGGGAATATGATGAAAACAGACAGATACTTTCAGCAGACACCTGAGGGGACTGGATCAAAACACATCCTATACTGGGAAGCAGCATGACGACAGGGTGACAGAGGAATAGGTATCAGGAGAGAATGAAAGAGTAGGAATCAAGAAACCACAGCAAGTTCTGTTTCCTCTCCTGAAAAGGCTATAGACGCCATCTTCCACGCAGCAACCTGACACCTCACCTAAACAAACCCAACAATCTACTGTAGCTTTGCACCCAGAAAGAAAGAAAAAAACTTGAGAAATCTGAGTATAAACACCTCCTTTCAGCAATTCAAAGGCAGGCAAAATTTCATAGCATCCTTATCTGTGATCTTGATAACATCTTCTATGAAAATTACTACTCTGTAGTAGTCCCATTAAGGTAATTTGGATCTAAGAGGATGTATGATGTTAAACATTTAGTTAATTATAAATGTTGCTGAATCAAGATTTTTTTTCAGATAAATATTTTACCAGAGAAGATATATTAAACAGTGGAAAGTAATATTTCTTATTTATAGAACTTGCTGCCAGCTCCAAGCTAGTAAATATTTACATTTCAGGCACTTTGATGGCTAATGTGACCTTTCTGTTGCACACTTTACACCTGTGCTGTATTTTACTTTCAGTGTTAACATCCTTTCTAGTCCATCTTACATTAACAAGCGGTATTTAAATATATGCAAATTTCATATTTTAGCTGATGTTTTAGGAACATTTTTAAGGTCACACTGTTTGATCTATCATACAGACACAGCAAATTTATGCACCATATATCCTATCTCTACTTGTTTTTACCTACATCTGTCTTCCCTGATTGCATTTGAATGGGCTTATTTTCTACTTTAAATAAAAGATTTATGCCTTAGCTGTCAGTTTGCCTTTATTTGAAAATTTAATTTTGTTTCTAGGAGTCTAGATTAACTTATTAGATTTAACTGTCCCTTGTGCTTTGCAGTGATAGCAGAAGTATATTTTCCCTTGCAGAGAGAATACATAAACAAAACGCTCTTAGCTTAAGAATAAAGAATGTTATTACTCAGACCAATACAACACAGTTGGTCCAGGATACAAAAACTGATGTTATGATATTTTTTTTTAATTTATGATGGCCAGCAGTGAGAACTGACTCATAAATATGACCTCTCACAAATCCTGGAGCCTCCAAAACTTGGAAAATGCTTTGCAGAAAAGGTGACATTCCCCCAAAATGTCACCTACATTTAGGATATAGAATACCCTTTCATGAAGCAGTACCACTGGGAAACACAACTTGATTCTTGATACTCATGGATTTACTTAAGTGAGCAACAAATGAGAATCTGCCCCACTGCTTCCAGTTAGTCAGAAGCCTATTTATTGATTCAGTGTGCTATTCCACATCTTCAGTGTGACGTGTTCTTTACTGTCTCTCAGTAGAGCTACATTCATAATAATGTTCATCAAGCCCTGGAATTTCAGGGCTTGCCCAAA
>JAOWBP010052520.1:0-12836 GCA_028571105.1 Tragopan temminckii
GCTCCCATGGCTGACTCACTGCTCGCCCCAGGTGATCAATCAGAGGTTCAGGCTGTGATTCAGCAGTTCCCATACACTTGCCTTAGAGGAGCCTGCCAGCCTAGGGTGTGGGGCAGAGCCAGAAGCCCTAAGTCACACTGAAAAACACAGCACAGAAGTATGATTCCAGTGCTACTGTGATACCACCTAAAATACCTGCCTCTCTGTTCTTTTCATCTGCTCACTCATCTAGCCTATGAAATCCCACAGGGATGTATATGCTACGTTTTTTGAGAACAGGGAGCTTGAAAACTTGCCTGTCAATGGACTTGACCCCGAGGTCATTGCTGCAGTCTTGTCTCCCCGCACCCAAAGCAGCTCTGGCTGAAAGCAGAGGACAGGCTCTAGATGTCAGGAGGACAATTGCTTTTAAAACAAGAGCAACAGCTCAGCAGGAAATGCAATAGCACTTCCATCTTCCCGAGCACTCTCGCTATTCTTTAAGCTGTCCTACTGTACGGATCTGACAGCTCAATAGCTCACATCAGTGCATCTGCTGGTGGTGCCGCAGCCTACGCCGAGATAAAGCCGTTTGGAAATAAAATGGCAGAGACTGGATTTCAAGTCCTGGTGCAGCTCAGATAGATGCCTGAGTGGAGACAGAGGAGAGAGCTGATGCAGAGGTACAGGTGGCAGCCAGCGCTGTTATGTGCACTGTGGGCTGAGACAGCTGTGTCCCTGTGCCACTGATGGCCACGTGCTGCGTGGCCCAGGGAGGGGGCAGCTCTCAGATCACTGCAGCTGGGCCCATCCCCAGGGGCTCTGCATCGAAACAAAGCCCACCTTGCTGTGCTGATGCTCGGGGTAACTTCTCATTTGTTTCCCACGAGCAAAATCTCATAGCAAACTTGCAAGAAACAGCTGGAGTACCAGATGTATATTAAGTCCCTAGGACTTACTAATTTTGTTTCCGTCAGTTAATAATTGGGTTTAATGTTTTCTGCACTCCAAGTTCTACCTTGGAAAGCTTTAGATAAATGATTTTCCCATCTAGCTGATTTGAAGGATATTTCCACAGGTTTTCACAGCGCTCACCTAGACAAGCACATGGAACAGATGAGAACAAGAATAACGACAGGGTCTAAAAGACGACAGGGAAGAAAGATGAGATCAGCCTCCCTTGGAAAAGTCACTCCAGAGATAAGGAAGCATATGGGAGGAGAACAGGAAGGCGGCAAGGCAAGGCACTGCCTTGCTCTGTGCCATGGCTGGGAAGGGAAGTGTCCCAGAAGCGGGGGCCCGCAGGAGCAGACGGCAGCAGCAAAGCAAGACACAGCCCAGGCAGTCAGCCTGCAGGGCTCGCTTGTCCCCAGCGTGGGTCAGAAACGCTAATTGATCTGTTTGCAGCAGTGATGGCAGGCGCTGGCTTCTGGCCAGTCTTATCACTCTGCCATCAGCACGGATCTGTGACCTGCGCACTGCGGAAGCTTGGTGGAGATGTTTGATTGAAAAGAGCCGTTGCCAGGGACCTCGTGCTTCCAGGTGCTGACACGTCTGTCCCTCCTAGTGCTGCTGCCCTAAGCATTTCATTATTTGAACTATTTCTCTTGTTTATGGCCTAGAGGCTTTACAGTTTATTGTGTTAAATGAAGAATGCCTCCATCCATTCAAAAATGGGGGGAAAAAATAGCACACATTTCAATTTTTTTCCCAGGTTCCTCTTGGCTGCTGTCTCACTGCAGGTATGTGTTAGGGAAAGCCAGAATTCTCTTTTTGGCAGGAACAACCAGGCAAGAGGAGGTGCCTTAGGAGCAGGACCCAGCCCCTGCACGGACTCTCCCAGGGCTGGGGCTCTGCAGAGGACAGCTTTGCAGCGTCACCAGGGCCCTGGGCTCTGCTGTTTGCCTGCAGCCCTTCTCCTGCTGGTGCAACACCAGGTGCCAGATGCACACGTGTGCAGCTGCACAGCTTTCTTTGGTTGCAGATAGCAGTAGCGGGGGGAGCTGCTCTCAGCCAGGGGACACCGGGCAACCCTGGAGTTCCAGTTTTCTTTTTGTTCTGCCTACAGAGTTTGAACATAGTGAATCCAGAGCGCACAGAACAAAATCTTCATTCCAGGCAGACAGATACGTGACATGTTTCTGGGTTCACTGACAACCTTGACACATTGTTAGTGTAATCATTTATATTTTGGCATTTTAGAACAAGAATAAAGGAAGTCAATGACCCCTATTTGACTCTAAATTGTTTTCTACATCGTCAAAACACACAGATTTAGAAAGATAATTATCTCATTACTTCTGGATGACAATCTCAAATTAAACTACCACATCTCCGTGATCTATCCCTTTGCAGATGAAATCTCTCCTGACGCACACAACTCAGACAGTGACAAGCAGGAAGGATTGCAGGGGCTCTGCTCCCCTCCTGGCAATGCAAGGCTGCGCAGGAGGGGCGTGAAGACTCACGTTGTGTAGAGGAATGGTGGGGCCCACCAGCCTGGCTGCCCTGGGAAGGAGCTGGTTTTTGTGTCACTCTCTACCTTGCGCTACATGGAATTTTGGAGGCAAGTCTTGTCCTCTTCCTCTACCTCCCTCCACTCTCTGCACTGGATGCTGCTGGCTGAACTGGTCTGGATCTGTTGTGCTGCTTGAGGGTGACAGCTTGCAAGGTGACAGCACCCAAAGTGCTCAGAGAGCCAGGAGTGCCTAAGGCACTACCAGAACAGGGCAGTCTGGAGTGGTCAGAGTGCCCTGAAAAGAACAACTGCAGCCAGCAAGCAGAGCTCACAGCCACCCAGGCCTGTAGCTGCCTGAGCAGCGCTGATTTAACAACAGGCAATGGGCAACTGGCTTGGTCATGAATGGGGTAAACTGGGTAATGGTGTGAGTCACAGAATCATAGGATTTCTGGACTGAAATGAACCATAAAGACCATTTAGATCCATCCCCCGCCATGCTAGCAAGGAAGAGAGGAGGCTGGCAGCTTGGATGCATTTGGGAATGTGACAGAGCTTAACATCAACATCACGCTTGAATGTTTGCTGAGGATCTGGTTGTCTTGCACAGTCTGCCTTTCCCACAGAGAGCTGAGCTGCCTGGTAAAAATGGCCTTTCCTCAGCAGATGCAGCGTAACACAGCATACCAAGCCGTGCCTCCAGCAATGCTTGTCTGTTCCCTCTCGCATTCGCTTTCTGTCATGTAATACCTCTTGTGTTTTCCACAATGGGTCATCACCAAAGGGTGTTTGTTCCATCATCTTCCAATCTGTAAGAAAACGTCACATGCTCTTGCACGTGCCACCAAGCATGTAACCTGGCCTGTGCACGCTCTCACCCAGGAGAAGCATAGCCTGTGACCTCTGCACTGGTTGCCCTGTGCCCAGCTGGGTGCACCCATCGCACACAAGTCATGCCCATACTCCTGCCTTCCCTCCTCACACATGAGCATGCATCGCTCTCAGCGTCGTGCTCAGTCTGCCATCATCCCTACCAAAAAGTGCTGAAATGGAAGGTGACAGCTCACTCATTGAAAAACCTGAGGAGCCCGAGATCTGCACTTGTAGCCTCAAAAGATGGTTAAACACCAACAGTAACCTTGCCTGACCCAGAGTTCACAGATATTCTGTGTGGGTTCACTCTTTTTCATTTTTTCCATGTACAAGAACCTGGAAGAGGAAGCCAAGCAGCTGGACAAGATGAAGTTGGCTATGTGGAAAGGACAGGTGCTGCTGAAGAAGAAGGAAGAGAAGCTAAGCCAGCTGGAGTCCTCCCTGTTGGAGGAGCTTTCAGATAAAGATACACTGAAGAGTGTTGCATGCAAGAAGATGGTGATATACAAATAGGGTGTAATTTGAAAATAGTCCAGGCACATTTGATTCTAGGTAAAAGCCAGCAGTTCCCATTAACGTAAGCAGGTTTGATACATCTTCCAGGACAAGGTTGGTTTCAGTCTGGGGCTTCTTTTCAGCAGAAAATGTATTATTTCGGTTGCTTTGGATCCACATGGAAGCCAAAAAGAGTTAGTCCCCTATATTTATAGTGCTTGATTTAGCCCATACCATTGTATATTAATGCAGGCTGCCTCTTAGCCAAGGCCAAGATTTAAGGTGTTATTGTGTTTTCCTCAGGCCGCTAACTGGGAAATACTTCCCAGAGCATTCTTGCAAGCACTGCACAAATAAGATGGTTCATCACCTGCAGGCAGCAGTGCTCGGAGCTCCCAGGGTTTTTGCCATGTTTCTTTGGGCCCTGTGATTTTTTTGATCTCTAAGGCACCAAGCAGAGGTGTGGGGTACAGCAGAGAGAAATTGGGTAATTTACTGTTGGCCATGCAGCTGGAAGACATCTATTGAAAACCAATGCAATTAACCAGTGGAAATCGTTGCCGTGAGATCTAACCAAGGATAAGAGCTGAGCGAGGCTTTCAGAAGAGGATGAAACATTTCACCAACAACATCAGCTTTGGCTCTGACAGCAATCAAAGTACTGTAAGTCTTGTGTTCCAAAAGGAATATCTGCTTCTAATTTTGGGGGCTGAGGAGTCAAAAAGGTGAGCCTGGCCCCCTGGGCGAGCTGACCAGGCTGGTCTGGATGTGGGACAGGGCAGGGAGGAGGCTCCAGCACTGTGGTGGTGGTCCTGGTGGCCACTAGCCCACTGCTCCTTCACTGCACCCAGATTGCTGGGAACATCAGCACCTACCTGCTGGTCATTGATGGAGGAATAAATTTGTACCTGGTTTTTTTTGTTTTGTTTTGTTTTGTTTTGCATCCCTTCAGCTTGCTTTGCCACCAAATTTTCTGCTTTCTTCCAATCTCCTCTAAATTATTTTTTTTAAGGCAGGGAAATATCTTTACTAATCCACTAAATAATCAACTTTTTTAAACCTGTGAAGCGACACTGAAATTTTCAGCGGGGAAACCCAAGAAAGAATAGGTCAGATGAAGATCACTGGGTATGGTCTTGGGATCTATTCCAACAGCTTGGCCACTGTCCTTAATTAATGAGGGATGTGGGAGAGACCATCATTCCCATGATCACAGTGGGTCTGAGGGACATTAATGAGAAATGGGCTCCACATTCTCTTCTAGTACCCACCTGTAAATGTGTTTCTTTATTATAAGCTCTAATTACTAGTTTCAGTTTTGCCAGTTATGCTCCCGATGAGTGGAACAAATGAGAAATTTTCATGTTTCATTACACTATCAGCAATCTAGCTCTGATTAAAATACTCTTTGCTGCAAAACCAGGCATGCCTTGAATTGTCACTCCCTTAGTTTTTGAAAATGCAACTGAGAAATGTCGAAGCTGCCTGCAGAGAGCACCTTACAGATTTAGGAAAGATGAGCACAACTCTTGTGCCCTAAAACCATCCATTTAAGCAGTTGCTGATCCACAAATAAAATCCATAATGGCTTTTAAAACGTTGCTCAAATCAGTGCTTGGTTATCAGCCCTCCTCTGCGAGGTCAGATCGCGTGTTTATTTAAATCATTTCTTTTGCAAAGCTTTGAATGGATGGCCTGGCAGCTGGGGCTACTGAGGCCAGTGGACATTTTGATTTGGAAAAGAAAGAGAGAATGAGACACAAATTGACGAGTCTGGGCCAGGTGTAAATGTGCCATGTGAAACTGCTGGAAAACCTCAATATGAAACATAGCAGACAGAAAAGGCTGTTTCTCGTGGCATTCCTGCAGGCCTCCTATTTCAGCTGGAGTTGCTCTAGCACGTGTTGCAGCAAAGCCAGACCGTGCTGCTTGCTCCTGCCATCCTCAGCTGGGCTCTTCACCTCCTTGATTCACAGCAAAAGGGACTGACTGCATCTGTACAGCACCAGAGGAGCAATGCCTGCCTCGCTTGGAGAGCAGTGTGTTTGAGCTCCCAGCAGCATCAATTGGCTTGCCTCTACCATCAATTTGCATTAGATGTAGTAAAACAATTGATTTAAAATGTTGCTTCCCCTTCTCAAGGAGAAAGGAGGAAATCTGGATTTGGAAGGAGAAAGAAAATTTCTTTCATGAGCTGGCAAAGGGAGCTTGGAGCTGAAATGAGAGCCTGTGATTTTTCCATGCGCTGGTGAAAATGGAGAGGAACGAAGTGCAGTAAAGCAGAAGAGAAACAGCCTGCTCTTGAAGAGTTTCTTCAGGGGAACAGATCTTGTGTTACCTTTCCAGTAAGAGTCAATGAGGTTGAAACAACCCATGAAAAGACTTCAGGGTGATTACGTAGCATTACAGAAACTGGAAGACTGAGTGGGCCAAGCAAAGAGACTTCCGACAGTCCTGCATGCCAGGCTCTGGGGAGAGCCCTGTTCTCACCAGGAATGCTGCCTGAATGGGGTCTACTGGATCTACAAAGCTATGAGTTTGCCATGGATGCCCTTCACTGAATCCACATTCCTATCTGCTCCAACACACGGAGTGAAGCTTTAATAGCTGTGGCAGTATTCTGAGTATTAATCATTGGGAAATGATCACCCCGTAACATCTGCCAAGTCCACCTGGAACTATCCATTCATCTCAGTAGATTACTCCCTGAAATCAAAGTACAGCTTGTATTCCTGTTTTATAGAGCCTTTACATTTATTTAATATAAAACTAAAAAGGTTCCAAGAAGAATCAGTGGAGTTGTGTGTTTCATAGCAAAATTAGTTTGTACTCAAACACAGAAATAAAGTCAAGAAAGTAATCAAAATCATATTTAGTTGACTCTCAGGTGATTAACCAACACGTTCACAGAGCCAGACCTCTGCATCACTCTTTTAACCGGTTCATTAGTTTCTCTTGGCATGAATAAATTCATAAACCTCTAGCTGACCTTGACATTTGAGGGAAGTGATTGCTGACAATACCTTGACTTATACTGGGGAAAGCATATTTGCCAGTGAGTACTTTGAAAAATGGATTCTAATATTGTTGCATTTTTTTTCTTTAAACTGGAATTAGAGTGAAAGCATTGCGATACGCACACAGCGCCTACACTACTATGAAATTGAAATAGTTATGAATTAAAGAAATCAATGCAAAGAATTCAAATGGATTGGTTTTCTTGCTCTCAGTGACTTCCATATGAAACTTCACACCCAGACGCAGTACTGATTGAGGAGCTCTGATGATGGCAGATTCAGAACTTCTCAGACGTATTAACAACGTTGTCTGTGCCCTGTGCTCATCATCTCCAGACGTACAAAACTGGTTCTCTTCCTCACTTGCGTGGCAGCTGCTGACATTCAGGGTGCTGTTATAACCAGACCAGCCACTTGAGCTTTATTTTCACAACGGTAAAAAAATACCCATTAACTGGGAACTCAAATTCAAACGCACTTTAACACTGTCATGCTGACTACACTCTTCAAGTGCATCCTCTGGAAACACTCAGCAGGTTGGCTGAGCTTCCTGAGAATGAATACAAGTGAAGCTTGTGCTTGAATTAATGCAGTTCTACCCTAGATCAAACCCTCAAGAGCACATGAGGTACCCTTGGGTGTTTAGAAAAATCAGGATGCAAGTCCTGCTGCTGTTCCATTTCTGTTGGCACCATGGTGGTGATGCGTTGATGGCTGGACTAGATGATCTTAGAGGTCTTTTCTAACCTTTATAGTTCTATGATTCTATCATAATTTCCATGATCTTATACTAGTTATATTACTTTGATAATGTAAAATCATTTTACATTAGTTTCTCATAAATATAAATTGCATTAAAAAGCCAAACCCTTCATTTCAGTTAAGGTTCCTAAGTGACAGTAATATGCTGCCCTATACAAAAATCCAGGTACTTATGAGCAAGAAAATTAATTACTAAAAACATAATAAATCATAGACTGCCAACTTAATAAACATATTAAAAAACAGAAAGCACATTTCATCACAGTAACAATCTAATTACAATTTAAAGGACTGGGTATGGGTGGAGGTGGCACTATTTCTATCTTGATTTTGGTTTTTCCACATCTGCACTACCCATGTATGGCTGCACTGCCCCATCCCAGCAGGGCAGATGGGGGACTTTTTCTCTCCTGCCTCAAGGAGCTGTTGAGAAAACATACCTAAAGCACAGCGTGTGAGAAAGGAGGGTGGGACTTGCTTTCTTTTCAGACATCCCCCTCACTGACCCATAACAGTGTCCCCAAGTGCTGTTGCCCTGACCTTGCAGCAGGATAGCTTTCTTTAAACATTTCTAAAAGGTTGGGGCCAAAGGGGGACATACAAGAGCATTCTGTTCTAAGGCGCAGAGCTCCTTCTCCTTTTGTGTTTGTGCTCGAGGGATGCACATCAGCTTTCCTTATCCATGCGAGATGATCCTGTCACATAGAGGATTTTGGATGTTGACATCATGAGGGGGATGAAGGGTATCGCAATGGAAAGGCTACCAGGAATTGTTTTGAAAGCACTGCTGCCCTTCATAAGGCTCGCTGGCCTCAAAAATACGTTTCAGACCCCGTGAATCAAACCCAGCAACTAATGAAGCTTTATTTTCTGAGTCATTCCTGTAATTAAAGATATATAAGTTCACTCAGAAAAGCTTTTTAAAATACCACTGGCTAATGTGCTTGTTATGTTTAGAATCATAGAATATCCCGAGTTGGAAGGGACACACACGGATGATGGAGCCCGGCCCCCAGCCCCACGCTGCACCACCCAAGCCCAAATCCCAGCCCACACCCCGTGGCTGAGTGCAGTGTCCCTGTGCTCCCTGAGCTCTGCCAGCTCTGGGCCGTGCCCATTGCCCTGGGATCTGTGCCATGCCCACCGCCCTCTGGGGCAGAACATTTTCCTAATGCCCAGCCTGACCGGCCCCTGTGGCAGATGACTGTTAATTTGATGAGCGTGATGAAGCAGAAATACATGAAATACCTTTCTGTTTTGAACACACTGTGCAAGCTAATGCGTTGCAACAACACAGTCATCCCTATGGGCAAACAAAAATATCACTATGAACGATGATATGAACTATTCCACAACAAACAAACTGCAAGGGTCCCCCTAGCCTATCTGGGAAGAGATTTATGCTTTAACAAGCTACTAAAGGCAGAAGAGGCTCTCTGGAGGCCAGTTTTGAATGCTCTACTGGGATTCACCCTTACTGGGGAGCACTTGTGGACACTGCTACAATTCTAGAGCCAGCTGCCATAAATGTGCAAAAATAATCTCTTTTATTTGTTGATTGGTTTTGTGTGTGTCTGAGCCAAGAGTGCAGCCCCTGTTGGTCAGCGGGGCCAAGTGTGGAGGAGCACTGCTGGTATCTCGAGGCCAGGCTCATTTCCTGCAGGAGGGAAGGGAAAAAACTGTAGGAAATCTCTCCAGCTCCAAGATTTAGGTGCATGGAATAGATTTCTCTGACATAATAAATTGTACCTTCTCATTGCACTGATGAAGAGGATTTCTTTTTTGAAACTATTGCTGCTGGACAGTTTCATTTTGCTGTAACAAATCATTTCACAGTAGATAGGATAAGGAATGTCTGCTGGGTAATTTCTCTTTCACAGAACTGTTCAGGATAGTTTTGAACAAGAGTTTCCAGTTCAGCGTGATGAAGTGTTCAGACTGAATTTAAACATGAATCATTTTTATATCACATTTAAGCCTTTTGAGGAAGGCATGTGTAAAAGGCTGACCGACGTGCTCACACCTAGCCAGCAGGCACTTAGCAATACCAGTACTATTCTAGTAGAGACCAGGAAAGATATTACATGTCCGGGGTAAATCATGCTTTGCTGACACCCTGACAGCCATTTAGGCTCCATTCCAAGCCCACTTTGGGCATACACATGTACCAAGGCATGTTTCCCATGTCAATTTATTTTGGAACACGAGGCACACAAAAAAAACCCACAGAGAAAGAACACTTCTACATGAACCAAATGGGAAACTTGATTGCTTGCAGAGAGCAGCCAAACTCAACAGCATCCCCTCTTCATCATCATCTCTTGTGAGCTCTTTTCATAAGCAGATGGAAAATGAGAAAAATAGCCAAGTGCAGCTTTGACAGCACCAGAGCTTATTAAAAATGATGAGAAGTTTACAATGTAAAACACCTTATTAAACAGAAGGGACAAGTCCTCCTGGGGACCTGCCACTGCTCCTGATTCATCAGCATATTTTTCTCTTCCTAAAGCAAAGCTACCCCAGTACTCCTCAGCAGAATGTGTTCAGCAGTGATGGCAAAGGGTCACTTGATGCATCGCACAAACGTGGTGAGTTCCTCATGCCCAACTTAGCACTGCATGCAACATTAACTGAATGAATTGGAGTAAATTGAAGCCTGACACAGAAAACGCCTGCGCAGAGAAGCACAAGGGCAGTGCTGCGCCAGCAGGGAGGTGGCAGGAGGGACAGGAAGGCTGCCATGTCCTGTCCCATGTGTGGTCACAGTACCACGTCCTGTCCCGCATCTGGTCAGAGCTCTGTGCACTCTGTTACAGCTGCAGCACCGGCGATGAGAGCATCGATAAAACAGAGGCAGGCAGAAGGAAAACTGCATAAATTTTTAAATATTTCTCTAAGGCCAGGCTATGAGCAGCTTAATTACAGTATCATCTCTAAAACATTCCTTATATGAGTCAAAGCAACCCTGTATGTGTGCTCAGCGGGATGGGAAGCACCCAAAAATAGGCTTATCTCAGGCTGGCTGCCCATCCCTCACATCTTCCCGCTCCCTCTGTGCCTGGGATGCCCCTGGCAATCCCCACGCTTTCCAACACGTTTTCCAAAGCCAAGAACATTTCCACTGGAAAACGTCGCCTGGTGGAATGCAAAGTGCAGTCTCAGAGTGCATTGTCCTGGGGCTGAATTTCTGCCTGGGTCCTGGGTGGTTCGGTGCTGCAGGAGAAGCCCAGTGCAGCCAGGAGGCCCAGCTTGCCCCAGAGCACCTGGCCCAGGCTATAGATCACAGAGCGAACTGCTAGCAGCTATCAGGTACTGTACTTATCAGTTGAACACTGCTCTGACATATGCTTTCCAACAGATTAGTCTCCATAAATTTTAATCACTCCAAATTACAGTAATACTAAGTCAGCTTTGAGCCCTGGCTCCATGCTCTGACTCCATGCTCTGAGTAGAATATTTAAAAGCAGGGTTGGAATGATGCATGCATTTTAGAAAGGCTTTTCTGAAAGGCTCAGTTGCTTTAAGATGCTGTTTCCCAGACAGAAAGGTGAGAAGGATGGAAGGGGTCCTGTCATATAAATACTGCTAAGACTAGATGATGTAATTTAACTCAGCAGCAAATCCTCTGGTGCCCAATGGTGCACCCCAGCAAATGACTTCAGCAAAGTTTTTTTTCCCTTCTGCTAGCCCAAGTCCAGCCACAAGACAGCCCTGTCCAAATGTCTAACATACAGCTTTCATTTCAGTAAGGCAGCTGCGTGGCACTGCGTCTTTCCCTATATCATTGCAGTAACTTTCTATGGGTTTAAAATATATATATACACTACAGGTTGCCATTGAAGGGCATTTAGGGCTGTTCCAGAGGCTTCTGCCTGGTGCAGCAGAACAATCTCTGCCACACAGAACTCCAACAGACCTTAAAGCTCCAGAGCCCAGCAGTCGGACCTGGCCTTTCTGTAAGGGCACGGCCAGCAGGATCCCACGAGGCTGTGCAAACATTTCCAGCCCATGTGCAGCTGCCAGCAGCAGTATTACTCGCTGTTTGATTACCCTGTGTTATTGTTTTTCCTTACAGCATTGTTTGAGAGCTAACAGGAACCTTTGGCAGATGGTCATATCACATTTCTTCAGTGTCCTAAACATGAAATCAGTCTGATTGCCGGGGTGTTCCCTTATTTCAAACATAATTCCAGCCATGGGAAGCATTTATTTTGCTGCAGTTGAGGAAACTTAATGTTTCCAGATGACTGCTTTAAGTCTTATCACCTTATCTCATGTAAAAAATTATACCTGAATGGCTTTTTGAAAAGCACTGTTCTTCTCTGGCATTCACATATACTCACTTTAAGAGCACTATAGTTCAGCCTTCAACTCAGTGGAAACAACAGTAATTCAAGAATATAGAGACAGTAAATCTGTAAGGATACAACGCTGTTACTACTACATAAAACAGAGTGCCCTCAAGTTAACTGAAGCCGTCCTGAAGGCTGGAGTCCCTATTTGCCCCAGCAGAAGAGAGCCCAATTACTCATTCCCATCTTCTTGGGGACAAATTTCCCCATGCTGCTGCTATCAGCGCTCCTATCGCACCTCCAGGGACCCCTGGAACGCAGCCCTCAGCCTCGCATCACCAGTGAGCTGGGACTATCTTCCTAAGCATCCCCTGAGCTGCAAAGAGCCACATTTCCAAGATGGAGAATAATCTACAGGTGAATCATTGGTCAAGTCCACCGTTCAGGTCCCTCCAAGTCATCTTCCCAAAACATGTAAATGTGATCTTCTAAAGCAGCTCCTAAAGCAGCCTCGGATGCTGTGGATCTTGCTTTTCCTTGCACGTATTTGGTTCAAAAGGAACAGTTCATCAGGTAGCACTCCTGCACACAGAGCATTTCTTGCTTGAGGATCTATAACATATATAAGGCAATGGGCTAGAAATCTGTGCAGTGTAGTTAGGAACTTAAACAGCAAGAGTTAGGAGCTTGAAATGCAAGAAGGAAGATTCAAGGCATCACTGGGAAAAAAGCTAGCGAGGCAGGCAGGGCAACAAGAGGAGCAGATTGCTAAGGGGCGCTGCTCAGTGTCCTGGTGCCTTCCTGCTGGGGTGGGAGCACCTTCGCAGGAGTTCCTTAGAGCACGTTTAAGCTCTCGCTGCAATGTAGCAGAGATGTGTGCCTCCTCTGCCAGCACGCTGCAGATACAGTACAATCAGCTGAGTGATGTCTGCTTATAAACACACCCTGTCAGTCACTAAC